>PVKM010006191.1:0-46686 GCA_004027735.1 Carollia perspicillata
GTACTCCTATAATTCGGATGTTGGGACGTTTAAAGATGTCCTGGAGGTTCCTAAGCCTCGCCTCATTTTGTTGAATTCTTGTTTCTTCATTCTTTTCTGCTTGGCTGTTTGTTTCTTCCTTCTGGTCCACTCCATTGATTTGAGTCCCAGTTTTCTTCCCATCACTACTGGTTCCCTCTGCATTTTCCATCATTTCACTTATGAACGCCTCCATTTGTTCATCTAATTTGCGACCCAAATCAACCAATTCTGTGAGCATCCTGATTAGGAGTGCTTTGAACTGTGCATCTAATAGGTCGGCTATTTCTTGCTTGCTTAAAAGTATTGGCTCTGGGACTCTGAGCTTTTCTTCTGTTTGAGTCATTTTTGGTCAGGTGGCGCCTGTTGCATATGAGGGGCGGAGCCGTAGGTGTTCAACAGGGTGGGGCAGCCTAGTTGCCAAATTGTGACGCTGTCTGTGGGGGTGTGGTCAGAGAGGGAACAATGGCGCCTGTCCTCGAGTTTGCATCCCCTCTGCTGCCTCCCACAAGCAAACTGGGACCCCCTGGTGCTGGTTCCCAGGTGGGAGGGACTATGCACACTCCAGGACCTTGCGGGTCTCCCCGGCAACCTCTCCTGTGAGGCTGGGAGCCTCTCCCGGCACCTTTTCAGTCGGTGTTTTTAAGCTTTATTGCCCGTCGCTGGGGCCCTGGGCTGTGCTGTCTGTCTCACTGCCCGCTCTTGCCTAGTTTATCTGCACTCGAATGTGTGTCCACGGTTAGCCAACTGCCCTGCGTGCCCTGTGTGCTCTGCTCATCTCCTCCCCGAGTCTGGGGTCTGCAAGCTCCTTGCCACCTATGCCGCCCGGTGCTCCCAAGACTGGCAGCCAACACGTTTTCCTGCTGCTTTCCCTCTCCGCCGCCTGCCGACTCCGCCCTTCTTACCGGTCTGGTTGAATGGTTGTTGGACTTCCGTAGTTCAATTTTCTGTGTACTGGTTGTGTTATTGTTTATAAATATTTATTGTCCTTAATCTTGGTTGTGAGAGGAGGTACAGTGTTTCCACCTACGCCTCCATCTTGGCCGGAACTCTGTGCTCTAGGCTTGGATTTATACTTAAAATATTCTGGAATACTTTTGTTCTTGAGGGAATTATGCTAAGTGAAATAAGCCAGGCATGGTATCACTTATACGTGGACTCTTAAAGCAAACAAAGTGAAGTCAAATTTATGGAAACAGATTAGAAAAGTGGGTGCCAGATGCTTGGGAGAGGAGGAAATAGGAAGAGGTTGGTAGAAGGACATAAACTTTCAGCTATAAGATGAATTAGGTCTGAGGATCTAATGTAACACATGATAGCTATAGTTGATACCACTGTATTATATAAATGAAATTTGCTAAGACAGAACTTAAATGTTCTCACAAAAAAGAAAAAAGATAAATATGTGAGGTGATACATGTGTTAATTAACTAGATGGGGAGAACCTTTTCAGAATGTATACATATATCACATCAGCATGGTGTACACTTTCAAAATCTTATAATTTTATATGTCAATTATATATCAATAAAGCTGAATTTTTCAAAATATTCTAGAATTGTGGATTGTAACAAGTTACTTGAGAAAAACAAAAATAATTTGGTCCTGCCAAATTATACCTAAGTTGAGAGTTGCCTTTCCTATGGAGTTATATATAACTTAAGGGGGGTATTTAGAGAAATAAGTAAAGATTGTGAACTTATTCTTGATTTTCTATAGTGGATTATATTTTTCTTGTCTGAGTATTTTACTAATTGTTTAAAAACCAAACTACAAAGAGTGTATTATATACATATCTGAAGATATATGTATTTTACATATCATGCAGATGTATAAACAAAACACACATACTCCATATACAAATGCCACAAGGTGCACAGTCAAGCAATGGGAACCTACTGCTTGAAAGTGGAGGCAGGGGCATGGAGCTTAGAAGGAACAGGGTAGATGGCAAAAGAAACTAAAGAAAAGACAGGTTGCTTGGTGGAGCAGTGGCAGCACCCTGGATATTAGTCCAGCCCTCATCACCTGGCAGAATGCAAGACCAGACAGGAAAAGTGACAAGAAGTCCAGGAAAACAACAGCCACTTTCAAAAGGTAGATTCTGAGGAAACACAAGGTAGTCTGACCTTCTACACCACAGTACCTCCTGAACTTTTCTGCCTGATTATGTGAAGTAACAATTTTTATAGACTGAATTGTGTTTTCCTCCAAAATTCCTATGTTGAAGCCCTACCGTCTAGTGTGGCTGAATTTGGAGTAAGGAAGTAATTAAGGTTCAGTGAGGTCAGAAGGATGGAGCCCTGATTGGCAGGATTAGTATCCTTGTAGGAAGACACACAGTTTGTTTTCCTCTAGCCTGCCTGAGGACACAAAGGGAAGGAAACCATGTGCAAACTGAGAAGTGAGTCCTCACCAGGAAATGAATCAGCCAGCACCGTGATTTTGGACTTCTCAATCTCCAGAACTGTGAGAAAATACATTTCTGTTGTTTAAGCCTCCAAGTTTGTGGTATTCTGTTACGGCAGCCTCAGCTGACCAAGACCAACAGCCACTTATCCTAAAAGACAGAGGGGATCAACTGAAAACTCCAATTCTTTTTACCTCCTATGGAAAACAAGTAGATAGAAACTAAATAATCACCTTTATAGCTGAAAGGGGCCTTATAATATAAGGAAGGACATTTTGTCTCAGGAACAAATGTCCATTTCCAAATACATTTATGAAGTCGATGCCTCCAGTTCTAAGCAACAGCACAGGGCACTCAAAATGGAATTTCATTTAAAAATCTCCCTCGCTCTCTGGTTACAGCATATTTCCCTTGTGCTTAGCTTTGGTCAAAATAAGAACCTACCTTTCTGGAAGCAATGGTGGGACTAGGGAGTGGGACCTAGAAGTGGAGAGAAGCTTCGCTGCACTCGTTGCTGTGGGGCTCCCACGTGCTGAGAATCAAGTGGCTTGTTTTCTGAGAGGAAGCCCTGCACTTAACCTCAGAGTTTCTGCTCCCCAAAATGCATAATATTGGGGGTATTTAAGCATCAGCCTTACAGGTTCTCCCTCCTTGGTTTACTACTGTACCAAGAACATATAACAAAAACAGGATGGAAAAAACACATCTCTTTGCTTTCTGACCAGTTGCTTCTGAGCAGGAGTTGATTCTTTACAATGAACCTATGGATCACACACACTTGCTCAAATATCAGAACAAATTTTATCCCTGCCTACATTGCATCTATGGTCATTCAAATGCCATTTAAGGGAAAAGACCCATTTTGCCTAAATTTTCCAATAATATAATCCTTGGGTAGAGTTATATTGTGCTTTAAATGTGGTCATTTAGAATCAGCTTATTAGTGAAATTCTAGCTGTGCTGATGGGTGGCTTTGGCACTGAAGCAAACTGTCATTCAAAGGTGCTCTTGTGGGAAAGGAAGAAGCAAGGATGCGGTGAGAAGGGCTTGGAAGGCTCCCAAAGGAATCAAAGTGGGACTCTACAAACATGGGGCTGGCTTGGGGGTGGCTGCACCCTCTAAGGTGATGGTCTCACACATATGGGGGCAGGGGGCTCCAAGCCCTACGTTAACAGGGGCAGCACCAGAAGCTTCAGGGGGTCTGCTGTAGCTGTTAGAGTTCATGGTCTTCCACAAGTGAGCTGTGTGACCTTGGGCAAGTTCTTTAACCCCTCTGTGCCTTCATTTCTTCATCTACAAAATCAGAGTTGATAAAAAACCTACCAAGCAGGATTCTTATGGGAATTAAATATTAAGAATTTACTGGGGTCATAGCAAGTAGCTATGGGTAGGTGGTGGTGTTTGTTAGTGGTGTCGTGGCCATTACTTAAAAAGACTGTCTGGGGGACTTCTGGCCAAGATGGAGGCGCAGGTGGACACACTGTGCCTCTTCACACAACTGGGGTGCACAGGCAGCAGCTAGCAGACCGGGGAGTCGGGGAGGCAACGAGCAGACCCAAGTGAGGTGCACAAGGCAGCCAGCAGACCACAGTCACACATTCACAACCAGATAAACCACGCGAAAACAGGCAGCAAGCCATGCAACCCAGGGCCCCAGTGCCAGGAAATAAACCCTAAAAGCACCGATTGAAAACACATGTGGGGGTTGAGGTGCTGGGAGAGACTCCCAGCCTAACAGGAGAGTTCGTTGGAGAGACCCACAGGGTCCTAGAATGTACACAAGCCCACCCCCCTGGGAACCAGCACCAGAAGGGCCCAGTTTGCTTGTGGGAAGTGGCAGAAAGGACCAAAATCCAAGAGAGAGCAGAGCAAGCACCAATCTTCCCTCTCTGACCCCGCTCCCACATACAGCATCACTACCCAGCAACTGGGTGGCCCCACCCTGGTGAACACCTAAGGCTCTGCCCCTCACTATATAACAGGCATGACCAGACCGCCCCCACCCTCGCCGCAACAAATGGCTCAAACACAAGAACAAATCAAAGCCCCAGAGCCAATACTTTTAAGCGACCAAGAGATAGCCAACCTATCAGATGCACAGTTCAAAGCACTGGTGATCAGGATACTCACAGAACTGGTTGATTTAGGTCACAAATTAGATGAAAAAATGAAGGCTACACTAAGTGAAATGAAGGAAAATGTACAGGGAACCAAAAGTGATGGGATGGAAGCTGGGACTCAAATCAATGGAGTGGACCAGAAGAAAGAAAGAAACAACCAAACGAAAACGAAGGAAGAAACAAGAATTCAAAAAAATGAGGAGAGGCTTAGGAACCTCCAGGATATCTTTAAACATCCCAACATCTGAATTATAGGGGAACCAGAAGGGGAAGAGGAAGAGAAACAAGTAGAAAAGTTATTTGAATGAATAATAAAGGAGAACTTCCCTAATCTGGCAAGGGAAACAGACTTCTAGGAAGTCCAGGAAGCTCAGAGAGTCCCAAAGAAGGTGGACCCGAGGAGGAACATGCCAAGGCACATCATAATTAAGTTACCCAAGATTAAAATGAAGGAGAGAATTCTAGAAGCAGCAAGAGATAAGGGGACAGTCACCTACAAAGGAGTTCCCACTATGCTGTTAGCTGATTTCTCAAAAGAGACCTTGCGGGCAAGAAGGGGCTGGAAAGAAGTATTCCAAGTCATGAAAGGCAAGGACCTACATCCAAGATTGCTCTATCCAGCAAAGCTTTCATTTAGAATGGAAGGGCAGATAAAGTGCTTCTCAGATAAGGTCAAGTTCAAGGAGCTCATCATCACCAAGCCCTTATTATATGAAATGTTAAAGGGACTTATCTAACAAAAAGAAGATAAAAATATGAACAGTGAAAGGACAGCAAACTCACAGTTATTAACAACCACACCTAAAACAAAAGCAAACCAAGCAAACAACTAGAACAGGAACAGAACCACAGAAATGGAGATCACATGGAGGATTAGCAACAGTAGAGTGGGAGGAGGAGAGAGGAGGAAAAGGTACAGAGAATAAGTAGCATAGATGGTAGGGAGAAAACAGACAGGCAGAGGGCAAAGCATAGTATGGGAAATGTAGAAGGTAAAGAACTTATGACACATGGACATGAACTAAAGGGGGGAATGTGGGTGGGGTGTGTGTGCAGGGTGGAGGGGAACGAAGGGGGGAAATGGGACAACTGTAATAGCATAACTAATAAAATATATTTAAAAAATAATAAAAAGCCTGTCTGCTTGAGGAGCAGGATGATGACCTAGCAGAATAGTCTGCAGGAGTGTGCGACAGTTTACCCCAGCCCAGGAGGCAGGCCTATCTTCCAAGAAAGAATTCAGAGTGCCAGAAGGAAATCGTGGCAAACCCTTGTGATATACCAAAATTCTAAGGTCTAGGGGTGGCCCCTGCACACAGAAATACCAAGCTCACCCCAGGGCACATAACAATTTCAGGTGTAGGATCATATGGAGCAGATAAGATACTGATTAAGATACTGATTTTCCTGCCTTAGTCAAGTTAGTAGGAATGAGCTGAGCCAGTGAGTGGGGGCTGCATGTGGAATCCATCCCATGCAGGGGGCTACCATGTCTGCCCAGAAAGTTCACCTTTCTGTAATTCATCCTTCCAAATGGGACGGACCTTTTACAAATTCACACAATAATGCCAAAGAGCCTAGGGGCCTTCCTGAAATGGGCTTTGACATAAATACTGAGTGAGAGAACAGACTCCAGTCAAACACTGACACAGATAGGAATTCAATCACAGCCAACAGAGTTTGTTTAATCCAACTGAAATTGTCTCCGTTCATGGACATCCTCAAGCCCATTACATAAGACTAACTTTACTTTTTATAGTTGAAAGGGTTGGCTGTATTCGTAGGAGGGCTAGGACTAAATTGCATCTCTAAAACCATTTAAGATTATTAATGACAATTAGATGCTAAAAAATGTAAAGTTCTAAGAGCTATTTTATTTGAGGATAGTCATTATGACTGTGTTTATCTTAGTCTTCCCCAACACAGCCTGATTCTTCTAGAGCTACTTTCAACCTGTGTGCTGCAAGAATTTTTAAAGCATGTGACACCGGACTAGTAAAGGGGCACTGACCTCTTTTCCCTTAGACTATCAAATCCAAAAAATGACTACAGCCAACACAATAATAGTCATCCAGTATGAATGAATCAAAATTAGACCTTTTCTTTCAGATTGGTAAAACATATATTTTTTGGTGTGCCACAGAATTTTAGTTATTAGTTTATTGTGTGCCATAGCATGAAAAAGGCTGAAAATTGCTGTTCTAGAACACAGTCCTTCGTATAAAACCGTCTTGTCACACATTTATCCCCCCAAATTTCCTTTTGGAGTGGGAAGCAAATGGGCACAGGTAAGTAATTTGAATTGTGAAGTTCACCAGCATAAATCAGATAAGCACTTGACCTTACTGGAGTCATATTAATAAAATACCTCTGCTTATAACATTTCGACCTTAATTTGCAATCAATTATTGTGCAACCACCTGAAAAGGCCCAAGAGATATGTGGAGGAGGCCCAGCCATCTGCTGCCTCAGCCCTCAGTGCTGGCTCTGAGCTTCATTCTCTCCCATGTTGCCCTGGGCCTTTTCCACACTCCCTCCAAATCTGTAAACCATCTGCCACCTCCAATCTGAGTCCCCAAGAAAACAAAAAGTTTCTCTGGATCACACATAAACATAGTATGTAAAGACGGTTTGCTATTCTCTCTTCCCTAATCTGATCGTTCTCCATGGCAGTGGTGGCTGGGTCCCCCAGGAAATGTCACCCGTTATTTGAGATTTCCTTGGAACAAATACTGCTGTCAAATCCAGCTACATGGGATTCCACCACAGACATTTTTTTTCTCTTTCTTTTTTGAGCTACCTTGAAATTGTAAAATCAATGACAATATTTTGGAGACAAAAATACCATTTAGTTAGCACTGTCCCTTACATTATTTGATTTTTCAGTTTTTTGATGTGAGGAATAGAAAACTAGTATCCACTAAGTACCTACTGAATGATGTGAATTGTAATAGGTACATAATATATATTACATTGTCTAATCCTAATCCTAAATCCTACCTCTGAGAGGTAGGAATTATTTGGGAAAATTTTAATTATTATGAGGTCATGTCATAAGCACTAGGATAAATCACTTATTTGTAAGTATTTTTAAAGAGTAAATGAAGTATTACATTTGGTTGCCCAGGAGAGTACCGTGTACATAATATACTCTTGGGAAAATGTTCATTCCCTCTACTTTCTTACTGAGGAGAACATGAATTACATAAGTGCCTCCATGTCACGCACTGAAGGGAAGAGTGAGTGTTGTAGTCAAGTCTGCTACTTCTACCTGGCCTGACCTAGCTCCATGCACACATACCACATAGAATCTTAGACCCAGATTCTTTCATTATACATATGACACTGTACTTTGGGAAGGTATAGTAACTTGCAGAAGTCTTCAGACAAAGAGGTAGAGCCCCCAATCCTAAATACAGTCTTCGTTCAGACTATGACAACTTTCAAAGTAGTTTTTATGAAATATGTGCTTTTCTAAAAGTGAAATATCATAAGACCTTTGGTGGAGAGAAGAGGGGAGCAAAATATAAGCAGAGAGGATGGAGGCTGGTTCTTTTGACTTTCATTCCTTCCTTGGTACTGTGGTAAGTAATTTCTTCTGTATTACTTTTTCTGAAGGATACTTTTCCTTTGTTTTCTGGAATGATACTAGATTCATGCTGAAAGGCAAGTAAAACAAAGCAAAACTCAACTGAGGGTACAAGGGGGCTGTCACGTATCACAGAGAGATAAAGTAAGTAAGTACCCAGAGCAGCCTAATGTCCAGGCACATGTGATCTATTTCCTAGGGTTATTGTGACAAACTACCAGGATTTGAGTGGTTTAAAACAACCGAAATTTATTCTATCACCATCAGGAGGCCAGAAGCCTGAAAACAAGATGTTCACCAGGTTGATTCCTACTAGAGACTGAGAGAGAACCAGTTCCATACTTATCCCTGACTTCTAGTGGTCGCTGGCAATCCTTGATATTCCTCAGCTTGTAGACCTGTCACTCAGATTTCTGCCTTTGTCTTCATGTGGCATTCCACTCCCTGTGTGCCTTTTCTTTTAAAGACCTTTTTCCCAAATAGGGTCACACTTACAGGTCCCAAGGGTTAGGACTGCAACATGCCTTTTGTCTGTAATGAAGTCATCAACAACAGTATAAATATATCAGGTAAGCTGGCCACACTGGCTGAGAGAGAAGGCAGAGAGCTCTGTGCTGGTCAAATCAGAGGGTAACACAAGAATGAAGGTCAGTAGCACTCAGCTCTGTTCTGTGTCAAAATGTACTCTTGTTAAAAAAATTTATTTTTGTTTTTATGCAAATGATGCTTGGTTTCTAAATTTTTCAGTTATAAATGATGTTCCCATCTTCCAAATCCTTCTACTTTAAAACAAACAAAACAACCCTGCTGCAACTGGGTATACTAATTATTCCACTGAGTTACGTTAACCTCTTTTCAAACGAAAAAGCATTCCAAAATATCTTCACACACCATAAAAACTAAAACTAAAATGGTAGAAGAAATTTATCTCTGTCTATCTTTAATCTGTACAATTTGGAGAACAAACACAAACCTTGGCGATTTAGCAAAGGCTATCTTAAAAAGAGTGCTTAAATTGCATGCAAGGCAAACCACCATACAGAAGGCCAGTCCTGCTCATCGAGGTTTATTCTTTAAAGTACAAGTTCTCTCTGGGAGTTGAGAGATATATCTCAAAGTCTCTTTAAAATTCCTCTAGAAAGAGAAGATTTTTAAAGTAGTTAAAAGGGTCACCTACCAAAACAATGGAATTATATTTAAAAGCCACCATTTTACTAACACACATACCCCTGGACTTGCCACCTTGCTCTCAGCTGGCAGGAAAAATTTAAGAGCACTTATCATGGAACTAAAAGATGCTAAATATCTCAAAGGCCAAAATTCACTGCCCTAGCATAAAGCAAACAGGAGTTGAGAATGGAAGGGGGGATTCAGATCTACTGATATTTTGGCAATCACATCCCTTCTGGCAAAATGCTGGGATTAGTCCCATCTTGCCACTCTGTAGCCATATAACCTGGATAAGACATTGAACTTTCGGAGCTTCAGTTTTCTTATCTGTAAAATGAGTATCATACAATTTCCCTTGCAGGTTTGTGGTAAAGGTTAAAACTATCACATTTAAAAGGTTCACTGTAGGGCACCAGGCCCAGAGTAGAAGTTCAATAAATGGTGCTGTTACTGTTGCTGATTGTATTATTGTTTCTGCTGTAATTGTATGTGTTATTGACATTATTAAGGAGTACTAGATCCCACGACCAGTCTTCTGATCATCCTAACTACCTCCCAGTCTTCCACAAGCCCTCAAAATGGAACCCATTTCCCACTCCAAGAACCCAGACAATTTTGGGGAATGCCACTGCCTGCACTTTTACCTCTTCTTCTCAGGTAACTGGGATCACCTGTCCACAAGGACCACTTTGATCCCCTTCAAAAGGGGATAGAATAGAAGAAGTATAAACTGAGATTCTTCTCAAAAGGGTAATTTCAAACAAATAACGTGAAATCTTAGTAAACAATTAGAGTGTACTTAAAAATACTATATTTCTTGGGAGATACAGTTACTGTTTGGAAGAACTCTGCATTATGATCCTTTTCACCCACAATCAGTTAAGCCACTGGTCCGATTTCACAGACCTCACAGGTAACATTTCTTCCCATTGTCTAAGACCTCCAGTTTTCCTACTTGTAACTGATATCCACTCCGCCTTCAAATGTCATATTAGGGTCTCCATGATATACGACCTGTGAATTAATAAAAGAGTAATCCTAAAAATTTCATCAAGAATAGTAATTTCAAAAAATTATTGTAACTTCAAATTCCTCAGTATAAATGTGCTCTGGGCCCCTTCACACAGCTGTGCCCAGGCATGTGCACAGCTGTGTGCAACAATGAACCTTGAATCTGAATTACTGATATTCAGATTTATTATAGTCTATAGCTATAATTCTTAGAAGGGGAAAGGGTTTAAGCAGTAGAATTTAGGAAATGCCTCTAACTGGGCCATTCCTGAGGGAGCACAGAGGTGACCTGTCTCTCTGAAGTTAATGAACCCAGATCAAGGTCAGTCAAAAATGCTGATACCCCAACAGAGGAAAATCCAGAGAAGGAAGGAAACAAACAAACATTCTGCATTATCAAAATAACATTCATTTTCTATCTTTACTTTTCTATATATTCCAGCAATAAGTATCTTAAATTTAAGGCTACTATGGGAAAATATTTAATCTATTAAGTGGAACAAAAAAGCAGATTATGAGAAGTATACAGGGTGCGGCACAAATAATGCCCCTCACAGAGTTATTACAAACTTTTTTTTTAAAGATTTTATTTATTTACTTCTAGAGAGGGGCAGGGAGAGAGAAAGTGAGGGAGAGAAAGATCAATGTGCGATAGATACATGCTTCAGTTGCATCTCTCACACACCCCCATCTGGGGACCCGGCCTATAACCCAGGCATGTGCCCTCATCGAGAATCAAACCAGTGACTTTTGGGTTCACAGGTCAGCACTCAATCCACTGAGCCACATCAGCCACGGCAAAAATCTTTTATTACAAAATCATAAACATGTAATTCTGTAACACAACAATGGAACACTCAAGCATACTATATGACACGTTACGTGAAATATTCAAATTAAAACTATAAATTATCACACCTATATTATTATCCTAGCAATCACACTCAACCAGGCCTTAACTCTGCAGGACCCTGTATATAAAGAATGATCTCATTTGCATAAAACCAAATATAAATGCATATGAATACAGAGAGATCTGAAAGATGGAATTATACCAAGGTTTAAGGGTATTGTTTTTGAAGACTAGAACTATAGGTAATAAATATGTTTCCTCCCATTTGCTTATTTCATTCTCTAATAATGCTACAGTAAACAGGAATAACTTCAGAAGGAAAAAAATCCAAGTTTTCATCTACTATTTGAACTAAGTTTTAGGTAAGGGGCTGCCTATTTAGTCTATGTTCCACATTACTTACCCACGGTGCCTATACATTGTTTTCTGTCTTCCTTTTAACTTTTCATAGTATATTATCATTCACTCTGTCAAATATACAGCCCCACTTCCCTTTCTTTTCCTTTGATTATTTTTCAAGCATTTGTTCTTTCTCTCATCCTCTGTTTCCTAGAGCAACTTTCTAGCCCAGCTAAGAGAAATGTAGTGTGAAACACAAATAAAATTAAAATTTTTCTAGTTTTAAAAGTTAAAAACACTAATGAAATTAATCTTAACATACTTTAATTAATCCAATATATTCAAAATACTACCATTTTAACAATCAATATTTTAAAATTGAACTATTTTACTTTAGCGGGGTAACTAAGTCTGAAATCAGTTTAGACTGGCCACATTTCAAATACTCATTGGCAACACATGACTGTACTGGTGTAGCCTGTTAGCCTATCTTCTGTCTTTATTCACCATCCTTCCTTTATGATTCATTCCATGTATCATCTAAATGGGTACAGATCTGTCAATCTTTCCAAGTCATAGATCTCAATTACTGGGTCAATAAAGGACGTCCCTTTAACTTGGTTCTCCAGACATATATAACAGGACCCAAATGAGCATCAGAAGAGCAGTGGTCTTGAAATCTATTCAGTGACTAAATATTTACTGAATACCCACTATATGAAGAATGCAGACATGGCAATTAATTGTCCTCAAGGTCTTTATCCTTTGGGAGGAGCTACATAAATGAAGCAAAATATAATACAAGGAATGTTATGTGTTCGAGGAATGTCATATGGGCTGGAACCACAGTGGGAGAAACAGTTATAATTCTGTGGGTTTCAGAGCCCAGGAAATCCTCAGAGATGAGGGAGGGGAGACCAAGGCAAGGAGAAGACTATGCTAAGGCTGAGAAGCATGAACTTGCAGAGTCTTGTTCCAAAATGACATACAACATACAAAAAGGATGACAACGGAATAAGGCAGGAAGTTAGACTAGTGTCAGATTGTAAAAGATCTTGTATGTCCTGCTAAGTAATCTGAAGTTATCCTGTGGGCAATGAACAATCACTGAGAGGTATATTGCAAAAGTATAACATTGCCAAATTTGGAATTTAGAAATTCCAGTAGAAGGTATGGTAATAGTGGAGGGAAGACAAAAATAAAAGGAAAATAGGCCTTATATTTCCAGTTAGCTGCTATAAAGAACTAAGCAGATCACCAGCAACAGAGATAATAAATGAAAGAAACAGATGTTAAGGGATATTTATTTAGCAGGAGGGGCACTGGAAGTTGGTGCAGCCTTGAAGAAAAGAAGATGCAGATAAGACAGCAGTGTGAATTCATTCGTTGTATGTCTGGTGTGGTAATCTCCAAGATGTGAGGCCTGTGGGGTGACAGCACGTGTTAGGAGAGAACCTCAGGGACACCCACAATGTTGCGCATCTAGGACAGGAATTGGTCAATGACATGGACCTGGTGGACTTAAGGTAAGAGATGTGTTTCAGTGGGAAAAGAAAATACTTTTCATTAGGAATTAGTTCTATAAATCCCATCCATAACCCTCATGGGTTATAACCCTCTATAAATCCTCATCCATAGATCCCTCATGATCCGTATGAGGTATTCAAATTCAATTTTTAGTAAGTTTTATAAAATTCCTACCCTAATTCAAAAATCATTAATTTTATATTAACCAAAACTGCCTTTTGAGAAAAATATCAATATTTATAAGTAAAGCCCCAAACCTTTGCTTTTTTCCAGTTTTCTAATCTGTTCACTTACAATTTATAAATGAAGAATTAAGCTGTAGAATAATACCAATGAAACAGCATGGTAGTCATGTGAGGGATGACTAGACTCTTTTTAGACTCAGAACTTCTCTGTGATTTGCATTGTTACTTCCTTACCTTAAGTAAAAGAACTAGAGTGGGTCCAGCAATTGCCCCTTTTCCCATATTTTTAAGAATACAGGCAGTCCTCACTTTGTATAATTGATATGTACCAATTTCAGGTTAAATATCACCAGTCTCCCAACAACACAATTCAAATTTCAGGTATAGTTTCCCTAATTGAGAAATGAGAATAACTATGTAAAGTACAGTCTTAATACTGGCTCCCCAGTGAACAAATAAGTGTAAAGAATGTAAATAGCTTCAGAAGTCTTTTATAACTATTTAAAAATAATTTTTTTGCCCACCTGGTCCTTAGGTAAAAATCATAAAGAAAAACTGGTGAATAAGGGTGAAAACAAGGGCCTTCAATTAAGCAGCTAGAAAGTCCCAGCCTATTAACTGTGATGCTGTCGGCTTCTATAATCAAATCTAGCAATGTAAGAGAAGTTTCTAGAAGGGAGCTCAGGCCCCACTAGTTGCATACCAAGACGAATCTACCAGTGGAGGTAGAGAAAGGGAAGCTTACATTTTAACCAGACCTGAATTGATTATTAGCAGCCCTACTAATAATCACAGCATTCCCCTAAATAAACCCAGGAGTACCATTAAGTGTGGAGTTAGCTAAATACCAAGGGAAAGGAGACTCACGATTAAATTCAGACCGCCAATGTGGTCAAATAACGAATAAACTCTGATGAAGAGAACTTTCTAATTAAAGGGACATTCACTAGATTTGAGGTCTTTCGATCTGCTAATCAAATATACTCCAGATTCTTTAAACTTTTTAATCATCTGCTCTTTCACAGTGTCTGTCCTCCAGCTCTTAACCTTTAAAGTCCTTTCTAACCCTGAGATCTTACAGAATTTTACTCCTTTTACACATAGAGATGTTCTTAATTTGGACTATATTCAAATATCCAAATTAGTGTTATCTTCCCATCTATACAAATGTATGCCTACATATATAAACTATGAATTACTTTGTATTAAGCATTTCAGAAAATGAATGAGAATTATAACAGGTCTACTGACTAAAGCTGGGTAAGCAAGTTCAGACTAGGACTTTGCTTAAAAGTTTCAACTGGTAATAGCATCATTCATAGACTATTTCTCCCAAATCAGAATCAACACAATGGGGACCAACTCCATACCATATAATTCTTTTTGTGCATTACTCAGCTGCTCCCTACAAGCCCACCATTAAAATCAAATCAAAGTAAAATTTCACTGAAGTATAATTTAAATCTTACAAATTTCAGCCAGAAGTGTTCAATTCAATGATTTTTAGTAAACTCATAGGGTTGTGTAAACATCACCACAATCCAGTTCTAAACCATTTCCATCTCTCCTAAATGTTCCCCAATCCAATTTGCAGTCAATGATGGTTATCTGCTTCCTGCCTCTTTAAACTTCCTGACACTTCATATGAATGGAATAGACAGGTAGTCATTTTTACCTGGCTTCCTTCATTTATCATAATGTTTGTGAGGTTCATACAAGATGAGCCTGTTCAAATGAGGTATGTATGTATGTATTTAATTTTTTCTATTACCATTTATCTATCTCCCTTATACCTTCTGCCCTTTTACTGATATTCCCTTTAGGATCAAAAAGTGCCTGCTACCCAGAAAGCAAACCCAAGGGAAATCTAAAAACTCCACTAGGGCCAAATGGTCACCTCCAGACTTTGAGCAGGCTACCGCACAGACTCTGCTCAGTTCTTGTCTCAGGACCACACCGAGACCTATCTGACACCTCTCTTCTCATTCACCCAAGTGGGCTTATTTCACTCACTATAACTCTCCATTGCCAGATTTCAAAGCATCCACAGCTGCAGCTCAGACTCCTGCCGCCAACCTGAGGGGTCATTATTTACTGGGCTACCTGCTGCCTCATTCTCTCAGTGAAGAGGAGTATGTCCCATAACTGAGAATAATGGTGACCATTTTTACCCTAATGAGATCATCGGTTCCTCCTTATTCTTCATATTCTTTTTCTCTATCAGTCCAGAGAACTATTATTACAGAGAAAACAGATGGTGCTTGAAGGATAAGATTCAGCAAAGTAGATCAGTCTGTGGCTGGGAAGAAGTGGCACATGGAAAGCAAAAGTGACCATCTTTGGCCTCTCGTGACTGCAGTAGTTAAAATAAGGTGTGTGTGTTCTGGTGGGGGCAGGTGTTTACAGTAACTTGGCAGAGTGGAGGAATACAGTGAGGTACAAATTCATTCCTTGTGATAGACAAAATGACAAGCACAGTGTGGCACTTGGTCCTCACAGGAGAGTATATAGAAATGACAGAAATGAATTTCCTTAAGTGTACTTGCCCTGTTATTCTGGAGGTTTCATGATGACTTTCTATCAAAGAGTGGAGTACTGGCAAACTGACCGGTCCAGGATTTTGTGGCAGCTGAACCCAAAGCATGGAAAGTTCCTTTCTGCTTCTTGCCTCTTGGCAGAAGAGTTAAAGAGATGTACAGAGAGTGTCTGCGTATGGGGTCAAAATTGAGATGTGTTTACAAATATTCCTTAAAAGGAATCAAGCTTCCTTAGAGAAAATTGTCAGGACTATCTGTTTTGTTTCTGAAATTGGATCACCCTAACTAACGAGGTTGTTCTGGGCAACCTTCTTGCCCTGGCTTTTGCTTAGGGGACAGTTTTCAATAACTGCTTTTTAAAGAGGTCTAAGCCATATGCCACTAAGCACATGTGCCCTTAAATAAATAAACAATAAAAACATGTGCTCCTTAAGGCAAGTTACATATGCCTCTGTGTGTTTTCAATGTGCCATCATTTCTTGGCTTGTTTTTCTCCCTGAGAAAGCCAACAGAAAGGTTTATACAATCATGTTAATTTATTTTGTCAAAAGGCCCCTTCTTCAGGCATCAGCCCCTAGAAAGATTACATGATACACGATCATCTAGAAAATGCTAAGCCTTTAACAATCCAAGTCCCAAAATGTACTGGAAATATAGAAAAGTAAACAAACACCACGTTTCTAAGTCACTGCCAGGAAAACTCTAAATGAGAGAAGAAAACAAGCCACATATTTTTAACATGGCTTAGAAAACCAACACCTCCATGTACGAAGTGACTTCAGGCTTCTTACATTTGCCAGCAACATCACATAAGAGAAACTTTGTTTTCTTTAATTGACCCCATCTCACTTATTCCATAAGCAAGCTCTTCCATCTTTTCACCTAGAGAAGTTTTCAGGTGGTAAATGGATACGGAAAGCGCTGAAAGTGAAACACGGACCAGAGAGAACCCTGGTCTCAAAGAAGAGACAGAAAATTCAATGAGAAGGTCGAGAGCTGGTCACTCACCTCTGCTGGCTTCCTCTAGAATTGAGTTTCTCAACCTTAGCACTACTGGCATCTTGAGTGGGTAATTCTTTGTTGTGAGGGGCTACCTTGTATACTGTAAGATGATTAGCAGCTTCCATAGCCTGTACCCATTAGATGCCATTAGAAAGCAACTAAAACTGTCTTCAGACATTGCCAAAGGGCCCCAGCTGAGGACCGTTTGTCCAGACCAACTGCAGAATTTCAGGTTGGAGAGACCCAGGAGATTCTCTAGGCCAAGGCCAAGGCTCCATCATTTAGGAAGACCCTTAAAAGGTAACTCTTGTTTGTGGTAGCACAGAACCAGAAGCTATGATACCTGATCAGGACATGGAGAAATCTTTTTCCAAAAAAAATGACTGAATTTTAAGAGCATCACAAATGTTTAAAACCACTGTTTGGTTAGTAAAATAGTACTGATAGTGCTGTTCTGTCTTTATTTTAAAAAGAAAAAAATACAGAGGGAGCAAGAAAGAGTGGCTCTACTGGGACAAGTGTCCCAGATGCTGAGATGGCAGATCTGATGAGGCCAAGAGGCAGAATGCAAAAATAGTTTATATTTATAGAATACATTTTATATAAGTTTATAAATTTCTTATCTTACATAATAAAAATTTTTCCTGGATATCAACCAACTCAAAAAATAATTCAATGCACACACATCCTGGGTGCTCTATGAAGAGGAATCCCAAGTATCTGGCCATCCCCCTTTACTGTCATTTGAAGAACAGTCTATTAAAAATAAGATAATGATGTGGTTTGGATAACAACTACCAAATCTGGAGAGACACAGGATCTACACATTCAGAGTGACTGCTGAGTGACTTACAGGAAAACCAGATGTCATCACCAAAACCAGTAAGACAGCATGGATTACTAACCTGCTAACTTCAAGACCCACTTCCTCTTTGTCTTAATAAATATCTTAATCTAGATACAGTGCTATTTGGGCAAAGGAATGTTCAAAATCTGAGTTTGGTGGCATTCTTGGCATACTATGGGGACCTACAGGGAGTTTACCAACAAATTCTTAAAAGATTATTTGAGAGAATGTTGGTGACTATTCAAAAGGGAGATTAGGACAAAAAATGGGAATTTTCAATGCTTTTAGAGCATTTTAGTCCCAACTGATTAGCACTCTATACTTGAAGCATCAGGTAATCTGAGCAGACAAGAAGACATATGAATAAAGAACTATTTAAAAATAATAAAGAGCTTGAATCAAATGCACTGATTACTAAAATAGCAATGACTTCCGCACACCTTTAATTCGCACATGCACTCCAGCAGAACTTTTTGTTACTATTTATATTCTTAAACTCTCAAAGAGAATGATTTAAAAATTACATTTCTTGCTAAGGCTGCTCACAGAAAGAAAAACAAGGAAGGGGGAGAGAGATGGGGGGAAGGAGGAAGGGAGGTAAGGAAGAAAAGGATCTTTTTGAAGTTCATGAATTCAGGTTTCCAAGCTAATTTACTGGACTTAAGACTTTAATGTAGTTCTTCTGAGCCCAGACAATATTTTATTAATATTTTTCCTTCTTTAGCAATTATGCAGCCACCAGGAGCTTAAAGCTACACACAATGCTCAAGGCTCAGGAGTCCTATGTAAAACAGGTGAGGAAAATCGTTTGAATGAATAATGTCAAAGTCCTCAAATTGATGGTCACCCACTACACTTCCATACACTTCACCAGACAGGATCCATCTTTCAAATGGAGCTGGCCAGGGAAAGTTTTTATGTCTCTAGGCTGTTAACACTTATTGTCAGTGTATGACAAAGACAATATAAAGAGAAAGGTTGCTTTTAGCAAATGTCAATATTAATAGGGTACTCAGAATTCTGGCCAAGATGGAGGCATAGGTAGATTCACTTTGCGTCCTCACACAACCAAAAGGACATCAACAAATTTTAAAACAAAAAACGACCAGAACTGGCAGGAAATTGAACTCTATGGATGCCCAACAACCAAGGAGTTAACAAAGAAGCATTCATTCAAACTGGTAGGAGAGGCAGAGATGGGCAGCCAAGGTAGAGGGGACAGGCGGCAACAAGGTAGCTGCAGGATTGGGCGGTCCCACATTTGTGTGCAGATAAACTGGGAGGAACAACTGGGGAGGAAGGGAGACTGTGCAACCCAGGGTTCCAGTGTGGAGAAAGGAAGCCTCAAACCCTCTGACTGAAATAAAACTTGTGAGGATTGTGGCAGCAGGAAAACCTCCCAGCCTCACAGGAGAGTTCCCTGGAGAGAACCCACAGGGTCCTAGAACATATGTGAAACCACACACCTGGGAATCAGCACCAGAAGGGCCCAATTTGCTTGTGGGCAGTGGAAGAAGTGACAGAAAGCTGGCCAAAGCCAAGTGAGCAGTGCTGTTCCCCTCAGACTCCTCCCCCACATACAGCATCACAACACATCAAAGTGGCTTGCCCTGTCCTGGTGAATACCTAAGGCTCTGCCCCTTACGACCTAACAGGTGTGTGGAAACAAAAAACAATATGGGCCAAATGAAAGAACAGATGAAAGCTCCAAAAATAGAACTAAGCAATGAAGATATAGCCAACTTATCAGATGCATAGTTCAAAACACTGGTAATTAGGATGCTCACAGAAATGGTTGAATATGCCCACAAATTAGAAGAAAAAGTGAAGGTTATGTAAAGTGAAATAAAGAAAAATATACAGGGAACCAACAGTGAAAGGAAGGAAACTGGGACTCAAATCAACAATTTGGAGAAGGAAGAAATAAACATTCAACCAGAACAGAATGAAGAAACAAGAATTCAAAAAAATTGAGGAGAGGCTTTGGAACCTCCAAGACATCTTTAAACATTGCAACATCTGAATCATAGGGGTACCAGAAGGGGAAGAGGAAGAGGAAGAAATTGAAAACTTATTGGAACAAATAATGGAGGAGAACTTCCCCAATCTGGCAAAGGAAATAGAGTTGCAGGAAGTCTAGGAAGCTCGGAGAGTCCCAAAGAAGTTGGACCCAAAGAAGCACACATCAAGACACATCATAATTACATTACCCAAGATTAAAAATAAGGATAGAATCTTAAAAGCCACAAGAGAAATTGAGACAGTTACCTATAAAGGAGTTCCCATAAGACTGTCTGATTTCTCAAAAGAAATCTTGTAGGCAAGAAGGAGCTAGAAAGAAGTATTCAAAGTTATGAAAAGCAAGGACCTACATCCAAGATTACTCTATCTACCAAAGCTATCACTTAGAATGGAAGGGCAGATAAAGTGCTTCGAGATAAGGTCAAGTGAAATGAGTTCATATCACCAAGCAGTTATATGAAATGTTAAAGGGACTTATCTAAGAAAAAGAAAGATGATAAAAAATAGGAACAGTAAAGTGACAACAAAGTCACAACTACCAACAACTGAACCTAAAAAAAGAAAAACAAAAACAAAAGGAACAACTATAACAGGAACAGAATCACAGAAACAGAGATCACATGGAGGGTTATCAGCTGGGAGAGGGAAGAAAGAATGGGGGAAAAGGTACAGAGGATAAGAAGCATAAATGGTAAGTACAAAGTAGACAGTGGAGGTTAAGAACAGTATAGGAAATGGAGAGGTCAAAGAATTTATATATATACCCATGGACATGAACTAAGTGGGTGGGAATGCAGGTGGAAGTGGGGTGCAGAGCAGAGGGGCATAAAGGGGAGAGAAACAAATAGACAACTGTAATAGCACAATCAATAAAATATATTTTAAAAATAGAATATTCCATGCAGAGAAAACAGACACCAACATTTTATAACTACAGTAAATGATGCATGGTAGAATTTCTTCTCCTTCCTTTTACTCTTTTTGGGCTCAATTTTTTTTTAGATGGGAGAGATATTACTTTCTTACTCAGAATTAAAGTAAGTTAATTTTTTAAAATTATAATACAATCAGCATTTTCTGAGGTTGGGAATGATGGTGGCTAGAATGCCTAGTAGGTCTGCTCCCTACACTCCTAACCAAACCTCTGCTTTCCTATTCCATTCCTCCAGCCAGATATCATCTAATCAGGATGCCTCCGAATTTGGCAACACACTCCACTGACCATGTGATAGTCTTATTGAAACCAGAGTCAGAAACCTCTTGTTTAAAAATATATTTTATTGATTATGCTATTACAATTGTCTCATTTACCCCCTTTATTTTCCTCTGCCCACCCACTTCACCCTCCTCCCCTTAGTTCATGTCCATGGGTCATACATATACGTTCTTTGGCTTCTACATTTCCTATACTGTTCTTAACTTCCCCCTGTCTATTTTCTACCTACCATTTACGCTATGTATTCTCTGTACCTTTTCCCACTATATTCTCCTCCCACTCCCTTGCTGATAACCCTCCATGTGATCTCTATTTCTGTGATTCTGTTCCTGTTCTAGTTGTTCCCTTAGTTTGTTTTTGTTTTTTAGGTTTGGTTGTTGATAGCTGTGCATTTGTTGTCATTTTACTGTTCATATTTTTTATCTTCTTTTTCTTAGATAAGTCCCTTTAACATTTCATATTGTAAGTGCTTAGTGATGATGAACTCCTTTAACTTGACCTTATCTGGGAAGCACTTTATCTGCACTTCCATTCTAAATGAAAGCTTTGGTGGATAGAGCAATCTTGGATGTAGGTCCTTGCCTTTCTTGACTTGGAATACTTCTTTCCAGTCCCTTCTTGCCTGCAGGGTCTCTTTTGATGAGAAATCAGCTGACAGTCTGATGGGAACTCCTTTGTAGGTTACTGTCTCTTTATCTCTTGCTGCTTCTAGGATTCTCTCCTTCATTTTTATCTTGGCTAATGTATTTATGATGTGCCTTGGTGTGTGCTTCCTTGGGTCCAACTTCTTTGGGATTCTCTGAACTTCCTGGACTCCCTGCAAGTCTATTTCCTTTGCCAGATTGGGGAAGTTCTCCTCCATTATTTGTTCCAATAAGTTTTCAATTTCTTCCTCTTCCTCTTCCCCTTCTGGTACCCCTATGATTCAGATGTTGAAATGTTTAAAGATGTCTTGGAGGTTCCAAAGCCTCTCCTCAATTTTTTTGAATTCTTGTTTCTTCATTCTGTTCTAGTTGAATGTTTATTTCTTCCTTTTGTTGCAAATCATTGATTTGTGTCCTGGTTTCCTTCCCTTCACTGTCGTTTCCCTGTACATTTTCCATTATTTCACTTTTCATAGCCTTCATTTTTTCCTCTAATTTGTGGGCATATTCAACCATTTCTGTGAGCATCCTAATTACCAGTGTTTTGAACTAAGCATCTGATAGGTTGGCTATCTCTTCATTGCTTAGTTGTACTTTCTGAAGCTTTGATCTGTTCTTTCATTTGGGCCTTTTCCCCCCCTCAGCATGCATGTTACACAGAAAGCAGTGGAGCTTTAGGTGTTCACGAAGGCAGGGCAACCCACTTTCCTGCCTTGTGATGCTATATGTGGGCAAGGGATCCAAGAGGGAACAGTGCCACTTGCTCCATTCTCTGCTGCCACTTCCCCAGCTACCCACAGTCATATTGGGCCCTTCTGGTGCCAATTCCGGGGTAGGTGGGTTTGTGTATGTTCCCCACTCTGTGGGTCTCTCCAACAAACTCTCCTGTGAGACTGAGAGTTTCTCCCTCTGGCACCTCAACCCCCCACTGGTGTTTTCAGTCAACGGCTTTGAAGGTGTATTTCCCAGTACTGGAACCCTGGGTTGTGAGGGTCTGTCTTGCTCCCCAGTTGTTCCTCCCAGTTTATCTGGATGTGAATGTGGGACCGCACGGTCCACCAGCCACTGACGTGCCGCAAGTCCTCTCTAACTGGCTGCCTGTCTGTGCCCCTCCTACTGGTCTGGATGAATGTTTCTTCTTTAATTCCTTTGTTGTCAGACTTAGATACAGTTTGATTTTCTGTCAGTTTTGATTGTTTTTTGTTTTTAAATTTGTTGTTGTCCTTCTTTTGGTTGTACAAGGAGGCACAGTATGTCTACCTAGGCCTCCATCTTGGCTGGAAATCCAGAAACCTCCCTCATGGACACCAAGCTTAGTATATGACCAATTAGTTCCTAAACCCTGCTCAGTAGTTCCTTTATATTTCAGCATTAAAGCAAGAAATACATTAGTCATCCGCAGGTAACACCTCCTTTACAGCCGAAATTACTATACAAACCAAGTTGCTGAAAAGATAGAATACTACTTTATGACATAGTAAATTATGATGGTCTAAGCTCCTACAAGACAGGAACTGTGTTTAACTCCTGTATGCAGTGCTTAGTTGCCATGACCAGAGAATTAATACACATCTAATGAAGAAAAGACTACACAAAAGGTCAACAACAATAATACAGATAAAGACAAAACAAGAAGTTTGCTGCATTCCTGGGAACAGCTGGCAGAATTAACTCAAAATAATTGAAAAACACAGTGAGTCAAAAAGAAGTAAGCTGATTGTTGTACCCTAACTAAAGCTTTCATATAAACTGATGATACAAAGCAAAGAATCTTGAGCTGCAGCTCTGTAAGAGGTCATTGTGTCTACCACTTTGGGATTTATGTTTCCTCTGCTAGTCAGTTAAATTTGACAAATTATTCCTGAGCCCAATCTCTGTGCAGGTATGGGACTACCCCAATGCAGTCCCCATATTGTAACATGACATAGTTTCTTCACTTTTCCTCAGTAGATGTGGACAATCAAGCCTCCTCAAAATGCCAATCTGAGGACTAAAAATGAAAGTACGAGGTCTGTCCAGAAGGTATCCAGCCATATAATATAAAAAATAGGGACAGTTATTGAAGAAGATACAAGACACGAAAAACATTGTATGACACCTCAGTCCCCTTCAAAGTAGGCACCTTGGGACCTCACACAGTTCTCCCAATGGCTGCCTCGTCATATTTTCCTGAATCCCATCAATGGTCTAAAATATCTTCCCTTTCAAAGGTGATTTTAGTTTTGGGAAAAGGCAGCATTTGCAGGGTGCCAAATCTGGATTGTAGATAGGCTGAGTCACCTGGGTGATTTTATGTTTCACCAAAAACTCTGCAAGAGATGTGATGCATTAGCAGATGCATTGTTGTGATGGAGCTGCCAATCACCAGGTGCCCATAGCTGCAGCCTTCTGAATCATCCAAATGGTTTCCATGGAGGAATGTCCAAGCTTCACATAAAATTTGATGCAGATGTTTCTCTACTTGCTCAGTCATTTTGAATGTGACTGCCATACAGTACATATGCTCACTCAAAAGCATCTACCACCCCCACTGACTAGTACAGTGAAGTTGTCATTGTTCATGCTTGTGCATTCCATTCCACTCTCCTTGGCTGCCAGGTTGCGATGATGTCCCACAAACTGTTCTTGTTATATTAACAATGGCTTGACTTTTTCCAGACAGACCTCATATACACAAAGGGTCTGGTATGTAACAGGTACTCAAAAATGTAGGATACACCAAGGATCACTGTGTAACATAGCTCTGGGGTTGTGGGGGACACTTCCATCACACATCTGCACAGCCTTCCATGAAAATCCTGGATCATCTTTTTTCTTAACTTCCTATTTTGTGGTTTATTTCACTTTCCCACTCTCTGCCTGTCCCTATCAGAAATGTCAAGATCAAAATATAAATGCAAACAAGATAGAGGATTATGGATAATTTAAAAAAGAATTGGCTTTTGATGGAGATCTACTTCTATTATTGTAGAGAAGGACAAGAAACTCATTCAAGATCTATTTTAAACTCCTAGATATTACCGACAACTTCAAGAGACAAAATTATGTAATACTCTCATTCCTCTTGGAGGAGGGTTTTCCATAGGATCCTGTTGAGAGTTTTATGAAAGACAGAGGCCTCCCCCCTCCCAATATATGTGTTACGGGACAGGGGCCTAGCCCTGAGCAGGTCTGCCTAGAGCCAGCTGAGTGTTCTTGACTTTGTGTAGGAATGATTTCACAACATGAGTCCAGGTGATTGTGAGGATATATTTATTAAAGCTGGGAACAAGAAAGGTCTTAGCATAGAAGAAACAACAGGAGAGTATATGCTGGGATGTGTTAGCTCACTGGGAAGTCAGAGAAAAGAGGGCTTTGGGTACTGGTCCAGGGGGTTAGCCTGGGACAAGTTGCCAGCTGCCCAGTGCCTTAGAGTTTAGGACAGGGTGCCTGTGGGGAAAAGGGGGGGGAAGAAGAAGGAAAACTGAATGGTACAGGTAAGCCTCTCTCCAGAGGGAGAGCAATGCTGAGTCCTTTGTCTTGAGGCTTTTATCTCTTTCTTATAGCTGGGAATCCTAGGGGAGGTCTCAAGGGAGAGTTTCAGTAGAATATTCATCAGTTCTCCAGGTGTGCCCTTTCAGGGTTATGGTCTCTACTGACTGGTCAGTGCCAGTGCAGGGTGTCTTTAGTCATCACAGTTGGTTCTGGTGTTGCCCACCTGGTTTTGCTGCTTTTCTAGGCCTGGAGCTGAAATACAACTGAGGCCTAAATATAATCTCTGGGGGAAAGGTCAGGAGAGGAGGTCAGGTTACCCTGGGGGTAATGTCCTTGTTTTCCCCCTGCCAGGCATTCTGCCCTTGTGTATATCTGCATCTGGTTGTAAATTGCTTGGCCAGTGCAGTGTGTTCAGCTGTCTCAGTTTTCCCATTCCATTTGCCAATGAATCTTCCTAGTGTCTTACTATCCTGTCTCATATACACATATCCCAATTTTGCTTACATTTCAGACAATTCATAAACACACATCCCTATCCTAAAGCCCCTTGCCCCACAGCAGTAATAAAAGAATCAGGCAGGCCTTCTTGTAATTCAAATGTGGAACAATCTGACTTTTAAAAATTATTGTACATACAGTTGGCTGCAGTTCCAAAAATTCTCTCTCTAGGTTGTGTTAAAATTCCAAAGAACAAGTAGCATGAAGAAAACCTGAGAGGTATGTGAATCTAGTCTCTTGTCCAAAAGTGCCTGCTGCTTCTCCAAATAATTAAGCCATTACTTAGACTCTGTTGCACACCTGCAACATAACTACCTCAGAAAACCAAACTCACAGATGACCTTGAGAGATGAAAGCCGACGTAATAAAAGTTCACTGGCAACTCAGTTATTTGGACATAATTTTGGAATTATGGAAATGTTGCCCACGGCAAACACAGCATCTAATTAGCTTCAACTAATTAGCTGAGCTGCATTCTGCAGCAGACCCATGTAGAGTACCAGACAGCCTGTCCTCAGGGTGTGGGAGCTGTTGAATACACCTGGAAGGCAACCAGATTATATTCTAAACAATAAACAAAGCACAACATCCCACATTCTAACTTGAAGAGTACTATGTCTACATAAAGGTGACAAATGAATATTTACTTGCTATCATTTAAGGATCAAAATGAATAATAATCATAAGCCACTTTATATTTATAAGATGCTTTACAGTTTACAAGCACTTTAATATATAGTTCAGAATCTCAGAATCTCAGAAAGAAAGGCAGATACTATTGCCAATTCATTTATTAACAAATGGTTTTTGAATATAGATTGTGCTAGGTGTGGAGGAGTAAAGAAGGCTCATCTCTGTCTTCCAGTGGTCATGGAAATACAGGAGAAGAATGCCAAGTGCGCCTTGGGGAGGAAAGGGGATGGTTTTATGAGGGAAGGACACAATGATTCTAAGGGAGAAAGTAACTCCGTGCAAAGAATTGGAATGGAAAGAGACTGGGGAAATGGCATTGAAGTCAGAAAGAATAGTGTGTACAAATACAAAGGTAGAGAAGTGAGAAAGGGCACTCTTCTGCTGGCTAAAGGTGCAGGAGCCTGGGGAGCCAGGACAAGGGGAGGGAGTGATAGGGAATGAGGCACAGAAGTAGGTGGACCACACCAAGGATGGTCTTTCCTGCTGTGGATACTGGGAGTTTATAGATAAGAAAGCTGAAGACACAGAATGGCTAGAGCAGTTGTCCTCAAACCACAATGTACATTAAGACCACGTGGTGAGCTTCTAGAAATGCATTGCCCCTCAGGTCCTACATCCAAAGACTTGGATTCGATTAGCCTGGTGTGGGATCTGAGCATCAGTGTTCTATTTAAAAAGTTCCATAGGTGAGTCTAATGTGCAGTTAGCACAGAAAAGCACTGACCTAAAGGTTAAGCAGGCACCTAAGGTCATCCAAGTTCAGGGCTCTTTCTTGGGCTATAAAATGCAGCAATTACTGCCTTTTAATTTCATATACTAATTTTAAGAGTGAAAAAAAAAAAGAATGCAGAGAGAAGGCTTTCAGTACAACACATACACCAATGCTTCAGATATAGCTCTTCATTACAGCTAGAATTTTAACATTAATTTAATATGCAAGATGTCCTAAGTAATATGGATACCAACAAATCCAAACTGACCTTTATTTCTAGATCACGTGAGTAGAAAAAAAATTGTGAATGTCTCCTTATACTTTGAACCATTCTTTAAGACCATGATGCTTTTCTGAACAAGATTAACAAGTCCAATATACTTTGTAAACTGACTCACCCCACCAGTAAAATATGGGGGAGAGAGGGAGACCTAGGAGATGATGTTTATCTGAAAAGCTTCAATGCTTTCAAAGGTCACCTGACTGACAAATTTACAATTTATAAGCAGAATAGGTGAATCAGAGGTAGTAACCCAGCATATTTCCATAAATCTAAATGGCTAGCACTCCCCGGGTAGCAAGGTCAGCAAATTGGGGTTATGTCTACTCCCCCTTCATCCTTACAAGGACACCACTAACAATGATGCCTGCTGTCTTTCAACACAGTGCTCCTTCAGTGGTTTTCATGTCCAGTTGCTTCATGAATCAACTGGACTCACCGATGAAATCAAAACCAATTTATGATTCCTCCGCCATAATTTAATACTACTTAAAAAAAACACTCACTAGGACTACTGCAAAAGAATACCAGTTTATATCATGCAAAAAGCCCAGAACATTGATTCCATTCATTTAAACTAACAGCATACCCTTTTAGGTAAGAAGCGGACTTGCAAAAAAATGTTTGAAGACATAAATTTTAAGGAGAGAATGAAATGCTTTTCACTCCTGTTAGAAGAGAAAGCAGAAATGAGGGAAAAAACCCAATCTTGAAACAACCTTTTGTACTAACCTTTGAACATAATCTCTTCAAAAGTAATAATATGAATTCACCTTCATTCCAAGAGTCAGGTTTGTGTCTATTTCATTATGACACTCCATACAAGGACTCATACAGAGAAGTAAGTGGTGAGGATATTGCCTTTACCTTGCAAGTTATTTTTTTAAATTAAGTAAAATGACATCTAGGAGAATGCAACTGCATGGCATGATATAAATAAAGTTTACAAAAATATATTAATAACATTTATCAATATTTCTTGGATGCTTGAAAAGTGATGGTTGACTTTCAGGCTATCCAATAATCTGCTGTCTTTAACTTAGGAGTTTTTAAAGTTGGTTGCTCTACCAACATGTCTTTAGACCAGTATATTCCCCAGGAATCATCATATATACCTCACATCTGGAAACACAGCCATGACCAAAAGTTTTACTGACTTAGTAGTGAACATGAGAGAAAAGATCTGGATAAGCAAAACTACAGCCCCTCTGCTGCATGGCCAGCCAGGGAACCTTCTCTGCTGGCCCATGCTATCCTGATAAATCCTTTCTCTGCCTTCCCCCCAGCCTCCTCCTATTGCTGTTTGTCATTATAACATCCCTGGCTTCAGCACACATTCTTGATAAGCTGTGAACTTAGACATTCCAATTACTTATACTAACTATATTTCAAGTTGTGTTGACTGTTTCCTGTGTTTCCAAGCCTCTCTGTGGGTGGGCTGCATTATACCTGGAAGTTCTCCCATGGCTCTGGGGCAACCAGAGGCATGGAGTTTGGTGTCCCAGAGAAGGGTCACATTTCCTTAAGCGTCTTGATTTAAAACTCACTGTACCTTCCACCAAGTGGCTGGGAGTCACCTCCTTTAAAGTAATAACCTCAAGACACCTGATGTATCTCAAGCAGTGGTGTCAGGCACCTCTGCTACTAGGGGAATGTTACTGGCTCCCAGACACCCCAACCCAGTTGTGTTCTTACAGGCCTAGCCAGCTTAGTAAATATTTACTCAGCATACCTGACTCAGGCAAAACAGAGCTAACCACCCTTTGTCTACTCTTCACACTAGAAAACAACTGACTCTATTTAAAGGTAAGTGATAAGTAACATGTTGGTAATCCACAACCAAGTTAAGAAAAGATCCCTCCATCTGGTTAGCTGTTATTGAGAGTCAGATCACACAATATACATAGAACTTTAAAAATCACCCCCATCCTCATTAATTTAAACTACTCCATTACCTGTATTTTTCAGACCATAAGACACACCTAGGTTTTAGAGGAGGGAAATAGGGAAAAAAATTTGAAGCAAAAAATGTGGTAAAATATTTAATAACATATTTCACCAATGTAAATGTAAACAGAACTCAACAGCAGCATTAACAACCAGTATTCCTCCCAAATTTGGGGAAAAGAAAGTACATCTTATAGTCTGAAAAATACGGTACTTTCTTACTAAAATGGTTATGTTTCTCTTTAAGCATCATAGAAAGAAGCAAGCATGTTACCACATGACAATTTATCACAGATTGTTCTATTTTATATTCTAGACCAGTACTGTCCAATACGACATTCTATGATGAAGGAAATGTTCTATATCTAACTTAATACAGTAGCCATGAGCCACAAATGGCTACTGAGCACATGAATGTGGCTAGGGCAACAGTATTTTTAATTGATTTCACTTAAATTTAGATAGTTACATGAGGCTATTGACTACTGTATTGGATGGTACACTTTCAGACTATGAGATACAATTACTGTTACTTTATTTAAAAACTAATGTGTTTTGACAAATCCATTTTCCCCTGAAGCTTTCCACCATCCTATTTCATTTTACCGACAGCTTATCATCTTCTATCACTTACAGTCCCCCTCCTCTCATTGAAGAAAATGTTAATAGTTCAATGGGAAAAAATGGGAGGCAGATTAAAACTTTAGGATTCTAATTGAAACTACTGATGCTATCTATCTGTCTTACTTTTCCCCACCTACCCCATGGGTTCTTTTAAATTACAGCATGTAAGAGATGTTGAAATGACTGTAGATGCTTCTACAACTCCACACTCAGGGTGCATACTATGCTTTGTTAAGGAGCAGGAAATTGCAACAGAAAAAGCCTGGCAAAGGAGAAGAATTACATTTTGTTTCCTACTCTTGAGAAAGCCTTTTCAATGTCCATCCACCCAAGTTTAGTTTGCTGTTCAAACAGGTTCTTGTAAAGAACATAGATGCTATTGTTTCCCCCAACAACTCTTCTCAAATAAGGCTTTGTCTTTATGCTTTCGGAGACAGCCTCAGAGAAAATGCTGCTGAATAATTGGACCAAATCATATCAGCTTGGTAGTGTTTACAGACTGTTCCCAGAATGAACATGAGAGAGGTGGCAGGGTCACCCAACACCAAAGAACTGAGACCAGAGACTGTGTCAGTCAGTCACTCCATCCAAACGGGAGAAAGCAACTTGTGGCAAGAACACCCTTTGCCCCAGTATTGGGGTGGTAGCTAGCTGGGGGAAAGTCCAAAACAACTATGCTTAGTATTGGGATGCAGCATCTTGCTGGGCATGTAGAGCACTTGGGCTAGTGTGGAAAGTGCCCAGTGGCAGAAACTTGCCCATCATGAGAGCTACTCTGTAAGCCTGGAATACACACAGAAGCTGCATGGAACCCAACGTACTGTGTGATCAGAAACCCTGCCAATGATAGAAAGCTAAAAGCAACTTCACAGATCTAAATACTCTTGGACATTAGGCAATCATTAATATTTACTTTTACATTCAGAGATATGCATCCTTTCGAATTTCAAGTTCCTCTGGTATTGAGCAAAGGAAATAGATAAGACTCAGGGCTAACATTCTTTTCCTTGTGTTTACTTCTTGGTCTTCCTCTATGCAAAACTGGTAACTAACTCCATGTCAAAAAACGCTCAGACCAAACCCTCCTAGTTATCTTTGCTTCTTTCTCTATCACCCACTATCCAATTCCTTAGCAAATCCCATGAGCTTCACTTTCAGAATATATCCTGGACACTGCCACCGTTAGTCTCCTGACTGCAATAACTTTCTCATCGGCCTCCTCGCCCAAGCACTATAGTCTGCTGGACTTGGCAGCTGGTATGATCCTTGCATAAGGTCCAGTCAGTTCACGTCAATTAGAATAAAGTCTGAACTCCCTCTCCCAACTTACCAGACCCTGTTATTTCTCTGGGCAACATACCCCCTGCCATTCCATTTCTTGCTCATTCTATTCTGCCACTGTGGTCACCTTACTGTTCCTCAAATACATTGAACACATTCCTGCCTCAGAGCCTTTGCACATCCTCTTCATGCTCTCTGAAATGACTTTCACCCCATAATGTAGAACTTGTTCCCTCATTTCCTATACTGTCTGCTAAATACCATTTTATCATAGAAGCTTCCTTGACAAGTTCATTTAAAATATGGACACTACACGTTTTTTAAAGTGTGGACCACTACACACTCCTTTCTCCATTGCTTGATTTTTTCTTCTCATCACTTAATATTACCTGGCATATGATGTATCTGGTTCTGTTTCTAACTTTTTATACTGGAATACATTTCATGGGGGCAGGAGTATTGTCTGTTTGGTTCACTGCTACATCAGGACCTGCCTAACACATACAAGGTACTCAGTAAATATCTGTGGGTTTTCCTTTTGAATGTTTGGGTTGGTCCTTTTCAAAGCAGAATTCTCTCAAAATGAAATTTGTGACTATGTAAACGTCATGAAGACGACTCAGGTAGTTATGGACCATAATATTACAATTTAATTTATACAAAGCAAATAAAGTTAAGACAATGTAGTTCTATGTAATTGGTTCCAGTCTCAAAATTATATCCCCTAATTCCTCAAATAGTTCTTTCTCAGAGGCATTCCCTCCAGTTCTTAAAGTGAAAGACACATCTGCCCAACTGGGCTGTTCTGGTCAGAGGTGGGACTCTGGCTCCCCTTCAGCCACATAAAATGAGGGAATCTCTGCAAAGTAAGGTTTAGTGGTCATAGATTGTTCTCTCCCACTTAAAAAAGAAGAGAGAGAGAAATATCTACCACATGTGTCCACATCAAAGGTTGCGCAGTCAGTCAAATACAAAAATGAATGTGCATGTGGCGTGTGTGAAAAACACCTACCTTTCTGTCAGGAAGTCTATTCAACAGACACTAAATTCTGTTCTCCTTCTTTATCACCAACAAGGAAGCACTGTGCTCCTCTAGACTGCTCCTGACCTCAGTTACCACCTAGAAGGCTCTAAGCTCTGTGAAGACAGCACACTTGCTCTTTAGGTTCACCTGTCTATACCAAGGGCCTCCCACAGAACCAAGAACTTTGCAAAGACTCATATAAATGTCTGCTGAATAATGAAGGCACCAGTTCAGAGCTGGGAGGGTCTGACAGTTTATAATCTATCCCCAATAGCCCTGAGATTGTGCAGCTCTATGGCATCTTAGACGTAATGGGGGACATGGTTGCTTTTACTTTTGAGAGAAAGTTGACCACGCAGTGAAGTTTTTCCCATTTATTTCCAGAACAGAAGTATGTATCTCACTGACGGTTCCCATGTTCTTCCTGTACAAGCTAATTTTAATTCCATCTTAACATATCCCTTTAATATTAAATGCTGACAATCCCAGATGCCAAAGCTTATCCTCTCAGGATTAAACTAAATGACTTAACCTCCAGGACAGCAGGTCTTCCTCCAGAGTATTGCTGAAGAAAAAGCATACAGCACAGACCCAGCCAACAGCCACATGTAAATAAATCACTGTCCTCAGACATCTATTTATCTAGTCAGTGATGTCCTTGTAAGCAAGGACCTTTTTCCATTCATCATTACCAATGCATAGCAAAAGCTCAATGAAAGACTAAAGAATGTCACAGGATGCAGTAAGTACTGACCAACTGAAAATTAGTAGTAAACCAAACATTTTTCAGGCTGTTTACTACTTAAGAATGGTTCACATGTTTCTCATCTACTGTTGGAAACTGATGTATTTTTTTAAGTATCATACTATGTGTTACAGGAGTTGACATTAAGTATATGATCTTAGTAGACACCACACATGCAGCCAGATTTACACTCCATAGGAATGAAACTGCTTTCCATGTTATGGGTAACCTCTTAGAATTTCATATATTGTATTTAATTTAGTTGTATTTAATTTAACTTTGATACTTTGCATTAGTCAAAGCAACATTTAAGTTAATTCTTTCTTTGCAGAAAGAAAGGCATGGTTGGATTTGGTACACATACCAGGCAGAGCATGTGGTTCCCGTCTGCTACTGGATTCCTCATGCTCCCTTGATTCTTGACACAGGACTAACTATTACAGCAGAAAAGTACATTCTGATGGTCTGTGGAATCAACCCCAATGGTAACTGAGAGCTGGCAGTGAGTATTTGGGTACACAGGGTAACAAATATTAATGAGTTATAAAATAAAATATCATCATACCACTGAGCTCAATTGCTCATACACAGAAAAAAGCTCTAGGACAGTAGTTCCTACACTACCCAGAAACAGAATTCATTACATATGACAGATTCAATGAAGACATTTGGGAGCTTGGGGAAAAAATTATGTAGTGAAAACCAAGCAGTGACAACTCAGAATCAGAAAATTTCAATGCCATATAAGCCAATATCCTACCAAATACAGAATCTCACTCACTGGATCTGACAGGGGCTAAGGGGTTTACTTGAGCACTTGCAGAAACTAGATGTTACTACCTCCATCAATACAGTGGTTCCACTTGCAGTCCTCAAAGTTGTTAGACTTACAAAGGACCTATTATATGTTAGATGTTATACTAGCTACCAAAAATAAATTGATAGAAGATATCATCTCTGCCCCAAGGGTCTCAGAATCTACTGGAGGAGAAAATAAATACTGTTTGGGTGATGGGGCATAGAGAAGCTATGGGAGCACAAAGGAGATACATCACACATGAAATATCAGGAAAGGCTCACAAGAAGTGACAGTGGTAAGCTCCATACAGATGTTTGCCCAAGAAACGAGGGGCCAAGACACTCCAAAGAAACACAGACTGGAAAGCCAGGAAGTGCAGTGAACTTTGGAGATATGTCAGTCTGTGGGGCCACAGGTGAGACAGGACACAGGCAGCCTGGAGAGAGGATTTGATCCAGAGGTTGCAAAAACTGGGAAGGTTTTGTATCAAACAACTCCCTTCAAATTCCCTTTTATTGTTGCAAATGACCATTAGAAAGCAACAACTGACCTTACTGAGCAATTTGCTATAAGCATTTCCTTTTAACTTCTAAGACTGCTAATAGCTCAAGCATGAACTAGATTATGTCCATAGAAAGAAGACAGACGTTTGAATGCTGGCTATTGGGTGAAAAAGCAGTTGAAAACAGTATGCATAACAAAATTAGTCCAATGTCAGATGTCAAAAGGATTAATGATGACTCTCTTCATTGCAACCAGGATCTACTTAAGTTCTGAGTTTCTGTGAACACAAAGGAGCAGATTATAGGAAAGATAATGAGTATGTTTTAACGTCTAGCAAGCACCTGGCTTTCTCAATAGCAGTGACATCACTAAGCAGCCTAACATATTTCTGGAGCCTCTTTAAGATGAAGAAAAATCGCTCAGAAAATTCTGAATAAAGTAAGTGACTAGCTAATCCAATAGTAAAGAAAATGTAGCTATTGGGAAGAGGCTGGGATTCATGACTAGAAAATACAAATTAATCTGTTTCATGACAATTTTATTAACTCCTTATAAGATATTCTCCAGGTTGGAGGGAAGAGGATCTTTTTCAAATTAGAACAAATTTAGGAATAGTTTTTTAATGTGTATATGTTGCCTTTTTTCTTCAAAATTAAAATAGCTTTGTTAAGTCTGATAAAGGAAAATTTACACTGTTACAATTTAGATTACTTCTTTACTGAATGAAATAATGTCAAAGAGAATATCACACCACTTTTTAGATAATAAAAAAATAATACTGGCACATTTTTTGAAGGGCAACATGGAGGCAGCTTTCGAAATCTTTTGTTCTGAAATCAGATCACAAGCCAGACCACAATGTTAGACAGAGTCCATGTGGCTTTCAGGTCCAGGTGAGCTCACGATGTTTGCTGTTTTCCCATCTATCCAATAGGGAATGAGTACTCTCAGCATTAGTGAGATGTGTGCCTTAGTTGAAGGAGAGTCATGACCAGTAATTCACAATGAAAGAGTCATTTCTGTGCCTGTTTAATGCCAAACATACTCAAATTATCCTGAGACATACTGAAAGCCTATGAATATTAAAAATTAGCCTTCTTAGTTCATTATGAGAACAAACTTCACTTGGAAATATAACCAGAAAAGGATACTGAAGAAGACAGGGAGCCAACAATCTAGATAAATAACTGGGATTCATAGTTCTGAAGAGTCTATGAATCCCTACTACATGTAGGAGAATGATAAGGACAATCAGCTTATTCAACTAATTATTGAGATTGTAAAAAATTATTGCTTCCCCCGCCCTCAAGTATCCTGTGTCTGCTGAAGCCAGCTTACCCACCTGGTTCTTGGGGCTCAATTTCTAACTCTCAAGTTTGTGTGAACATTTATCATGAAGTTGGTTTTGTTGCCTAGAGAAGTGATAGCAGGGCAGGGACAGGGCAAGTGCAGGGAAAATTATGGTGTATTTATCATCTCCAACTTTTTAAGATACTTACACATAGAGAGGAGGTGATGGCAATGGTCAGCCAAGTGCTGACTAAAGAGAACTTTCTGTAATGACGGGAATGTTCTACACATATCTGCACTGCCCAATATGGTAACCCCCAGCTCTGTGTGGCAACTGAGAATGTACAATATGACTGGTGTGATTTTGGAACTAACATTTTAAGTGTATTTAAATTTATATAGCCACACATGGCTGTTGGTCACCACATTGAATTGTGTAGACTTACGAGATACAACCTAAATACTTTGTCAACTGTGCACCCAAATATAAATCCTAACCTTGAAAATGTTAGTATTATTTAAGGAATGTGTAAGTCCTTAAGTACAGTGAACAAAACCCAGTGAATTAATTAATCTTCATCTTCAGAGATGTACAGACAACCATACCAAACAAATTTTCAGTTACAGGTACATCAGTTATGTAAAAGCACACATTTTTGTTTTATTTCTCCAAAATAAGTAAAAACAAATATCTAGGCAAATAGTACTAGACTGCGTGATAAAATCAGAAGGTTTATTATCAAAAAAACTTTTAAGATAAAAAACAAAACAATAATGTCGTAGCATCCTATAATGAATCTCAGGCTTGGCCACGATCACACCAGGTGACTTGAATTCTTATCCTGCCTCTCTAAAAGGTCTTCTGGATGATTATACCAATACTTCAGCAAAATGCCTAAGGACTCTATTGGGTCCTTAGGCATTTTAAGGAAATACTAAGTTTTAACCACCATGCATGACATTTTGCAGAAGAAAATGCATTCTACTATTCTGAAAGTCTGAAGATAGGTAAATATCCCCAAGTAATTTTAGCCTTTCCTGACACTAATTTTGCAAAAATATCTTCCTCTAAAACTTCTCTTTGCTTTTCTCCTTGGATTGGATAAAGATGTCCTCATTTACCTTATTGGAAATTTCAAACTAAGTCAATTTACAGGAAAGACACTTTCTTTCACCATTGACAGGAAAGATATTTTCTTTCACAGCATTTATTGTATGTGGTTATCCTGTTTAATCAAGAAAAATTATCCTTTTTAAAGTATAGAAAGATAAATCCTTTCAAGTGCACATAAAGTCTTTTATTATACAGAAAAATGCATAACGTGCACATTGAACAATTATTTTAGTGAAATGAATATTCTAAGGTGGTAGGTACAATGATATTTCATACATACAGCAATGTCAAAAAACACAGCATTCAGAAGTCCAAATCTCTTAATCCTCTTTGATAAAAATCATTTTTGAATATGTTTATAATTTCTTGAGTTCTTAAAGAAAAAGAACTGAATTTCAAACTTTTCATTGAACATCCATAAATATTATTATTACTATTCTAACTATAGTTTCTAACTCTCTGTGGCTGCTTTTTTAGTTACTCTTTACTTCTTCAAAGTCAGCATCAGTTATCAACCCTCACAGCTTGCTTTGCCTAATCTCCTGGATTATAGCGTCCAATTTTCCATGGAGCTAGAACAATAACCAAGCCTGTGTAGTTTAACTGAGTTAATTATGCTTTGAATGAGGAACTAAAGAGTAAATTTCAGGGCTGAGGGGCAGAGGATTTCTGCCAATTGAAGCACTCAGAGGATCATGTCCTGTTCTCCTTCCCACACACACTCATATTAGAATGTGACATGTGCTGAAGTTGAGGAGGAAGCCAAAAAAGTGTGACCTCCAAGGAACACCTAATGTCCCAATTTCAATTAATATAAAATTAATTGGTCAATTTTACTATTAGACAGAATTAAGTTTACTATATAATTCTTGTGATAGTCAGAGAGATGCATAGCTCATTAACAGCTTAGGAATGCCTCTGCCATTAAGTTTTCCAATGCCAAAGGCTTATCATCTATAATGGTGACCATGTGGCAGAATCTCTTTGTAGTTAGCACCATTTAATTTTTTCCTGTTAAAATTAGCTAGTGCATAAAGCATTTTGGTGATCTTCTTTTAATGACCTTCTTGTGCTGATTTTATAGGAAGGTGGGGACATGGAGTGAATGTATCTGTACCTGAATGTAGGGCGACAAGAAAATGCAAGCTAGAGGGCAGACACATGCACTATATATATTGAAGAGATCAGTAATGAACAAACTGAATGTCACTGAAGTTATTCCTCTGAAAACTATCTTTAGAAAACAAATGATTTTTATCAGCTGTTATCTATAAATGTAAATATTCTTTTATTTCTGCTTTCATCATTTATAGTATACAGAAACTTTTTTAAACAGTATCATATGAAGTCCTTTAAAAATTTATTCATAACAAAGGCAGTCCTATCTGTACTTTTACTTTTCTTAGTTAGAATTTAGTCATCTACAGTTGATGATTAAAATACAATGGGCCCTAAGTGAGTGGTTTAAAAGCCCCAGAACAAGAATATAGTATTTTGTAAAAAAAATGGAGTTGATGAAATTGAGCAATCAATAAAAAAGTCTGAGGAATGAAGTTCAGGCAGTTGGATTCTCTGCAAAATTTATTAATTTATCACAATTAGTATTTAAAGAAGTGTGTACAAGCAGACACCAGCTAAGATTTGGGTTTAATGATGAACTTATTCTGTTGCTCATTCACCAAATGCAGTCACCAATTGTACAACATGTGCTCAGGGTCCTTTCAAGCATGGCTCGGCTTCACAGATTCATCACGGGAACAGACTGGATACCACAGGGACTGGACACCCAGGAAGGATACCTGACCATCCTGGACGGGTTGTCTGGGCTTCTTGCAAAGTCATGTCAGCCAACACAAGAAGCAGTAAGCGTTAGATAAACCATGACAGAGCGTAATTTAGGAAGATGTGAACTAGGGAGCTGCCAAGGCCCAGGAGCTGGCAGGCCCTGCAGCAGTTCACAGTATTTACTGTAGTGGTTTTGCGGCTGAGGGGTGGGAGCAAAGGTGAAGTTGGGGAGACAAATGATCATGGAGGTCCCTGAAGCATGCATATTCAGGAGCCTGTTTTCTTAGGGAAGCTATAGACTGCGGTCTCAGCTGAAGTGACAGAAGTTGAGGGACAGTGCACTAAGAGGAGGAGTGGGAAGAAGGCAGGCAGAGTCAGAGACAGGGATGTTGATATGACAATACTTAAATCCTGCCAGAAAGGAGGCAGGACAAAGCTAGAGGTTGAGAATACCTGAAAAACATAATACACACATTAGAGCAGGCTGACTGAGGCCATGGGTTGGGCATGTAAACTGCATCTCTATCCCACAGAGCCATATCTTTTCCCAACATCACACATTCTTATCCAAGCCTCTATGAGGGTACTAAAGCAGGGAATGGCAGAGGACATGCCATCCATGGGAACAAAGGCCTCTAACATGGGACAGCTGCCACTAAGGCACAGCTCAGCCAAAACTCTTCTCAAGCTATGCTGAACAAACCTCGAAACCTGCTCTTCATGTTCAGTAGCCAATAACCACATGTGGCTATTGCAATATAAATCAATTAAAATTAAATAAAATTAGAAATTCAGTCATTGTCGAGAACATTTCAAGTACCTACCAGAAGTAGCACAGATGCAGGCATCTCCTTCATAACAAGAGTTTTATCACACAGAGCTGCTGTGAACTAGCACTGTGTGGAAGTTGTCTCAAACAGGCATGTTCAAAGGGTGAATAAATTTAATTTTACTACTAAAAAAGTAAAAATTTCACTCAAACATTACTGATTATTTCAATATTTTCAGTGAAGAGAATCAATGTAGAAAACAAATATAAACACAAACCACAAAAATGTCTTGAATATACAAATGTTCAAAACAATAAATTTCAAATGCAAACATAGCTACCTAAAAATGTTTTCCTAGTGTATATGTATAAATTTAGTATTTATTTACTATGCTGTCAATGTGGATAAATAACATTAAAATGTTAAGAAAACTTCCAATCAAGATGGCAGAATAGGTAAGCACAGCTTACCTCCTTGTACAACAACATCAAAATCACACCTAAACTATAGAACAATCATCAGCCAGAACCACAAGAAATCGAGTTGAATGAAAGTATGACAACTAGGTAATTAAAGAAACCACATCCATCCAGACTGGTAGGAGGAGTGCAGACACGGAACAGGCGGGTCCCACACCCACGTGTGGTGGATAAAAATTTAGGTGGGATATCTTGGGAGTGAGGAGTCCAAGTCCTACACCAGGGCCCCAAGCCCAGGGTTCCAGTGCCAGTTATTTAAGTCCCCATAACTCCTGGCTGCAAAAACCAGCAGGGACTGAGTTGGTGAGAGAAACCTGTGGAGTCCAAATCAGTTCCTTTTAAAGGACCAGTGCACAGACTTACTCAGACTCACTCCTTCTGAGCTCCAGCACCAGTGTAGCAGCTTGAAAGACACCAGTGAAAGATACTTGAAAGATACTGCACACAGGGCACACAGGGAGGAAATGAAGTGTCTGGCATCAAGAGAGAGCTGGGGGAAAGCTTTCTCCCAGACAGAAAGGCAGACAGAGGCCACTGTCCCCTTTCTGAACCCTCACTCCACAGAGTCGGCAGGCTAGCGCCAAGGTGAGACTCCATTAACCTGACTAACACTGTTTGTCCTGCTCTAGCGATACCCTAGGACTCTGTCCCACCAAACTTACCACCCCACCCAAACGTTTAAGAGTAACATTTCCATATAAATGGCTGGTCTTGGCTCCTGCTTTACAACTTCCTAAATCGTCTCAAGTCATCTCAAACAAACAACCTCTAGTCTCAATGAGTCCATAGCCCCCATAACTGTTGCTAAGAGATCCCACATCCAGCAGTAGCAGCAGCCAGCCTAGATTCATAGCTTAGTTTCACCTGGGAATCTCCAAGCCCAGCACAAGTAGCAGTCATCTCAAATTGCTTTATACTTCATGCAGGGTCATCCTGGGCAAAACACAAGAGGTGGCTGACCTTGGCCTGCAACACCTGGGAAACCCCAGTGCCTGTGCACCCTCCTGACGCTGCATAGCTGTTCCTCCATGGAAGGTGGAGGTTGGTGGTCAGTGGTCACAGAGAGTCCTTGCACCTGATTGGCCTCGATAAATCCTTCCCATTTACCTGTCAACAGCAATCAAAGCTGAACTACAAGAGAAGGGTATACTCAGCCCACACAGTGGGTACACCTTGAGTACCCAGCTTGGGTGATAAAGGAGGCTGTGCCACTTGAATCTACAGGTCACCTACTACATTAGGCCATGTTACCAAGATAGGGATTCATAGCAGCTCTACTTAATACATAGAAAAAAAACACAGGGAGCCTGCCAAAACAAGGAGACAAAGAAACGTGGCTCACGAAAGAACAGCTTGGGAGAAGATGGTAGCTTGGTAGGAGGGAGCAGATTCCACTTCCTCCTGCACACAGGATAGGAACCAGGCCAATCTACAGAGGAACAGAACAGACAGCCAACAGTACCACAACATATATGAAGATAGGAGATCAAAAATTGGAGCAGACATTGAAAAACCAGACGGTAAGGAGACTACTTTGGGACAATGGATGCCTAGAGGTCAGCGCGAGGAACTGGGAGGCTGCAGACCCAGCCCGCAGCCCGTTGGTCCGACCACAGCCAGCTGAGTAGGAGCTCCCTCCCCAGCTGGACAGGGTTCGAGAAGCACTGGGGGGAGACTGGATGCTTGAAATTTGTGACAGCAATTTCAAGGACTGAGCTGCAAACACACAGGGGCTGTGGGCACCCACACAGAGATCTGGGGAGAGTGTGCGCACAGGCGGAATGCCAGAGGCAGCCCTACCTGACACACCAGCAGCCAGGGGGAGAGGGGGGAATGAGAGATTTGTAGGGCACCCAGAGACAACACCGGAGAGAGAGGGAGTGCGCCTGGTAATCCAGAGCGCACCTGGCGAGAGATGGTTTGAGAGGGCGCTGATAAACGCAGAGCGGTCGTGAGCGCGCATGCCGCAAGAAAACTTGCGAGGGCGCAATAAACGCGGGTGGCCAGAGGACACAGAGGCTCGGATAAACCCAGAGCCGGCAGTAAGCGCTGCCGGAGATTAGAGGACAGCGCCCATAGACACAATACGGTCGAGCGTACACTGTGAGAGTCCTTGAGAGGGCTCGGTGAACTCCAGTGACTAGAGAACACAGATGGCTCAGAAAAACCCGGCTGCCTGAGACCAGAAGACCACTCCGGAAAAACTCAGAGGGGGCGTGCCCATGGATGGAGATTGGGAGACCTGGGGTCCCAGAGAACACATCTATAAATCAGTCTGCTGCAGCCAGAAGGATAGAAAAATCGGTTTGACCAGTTTGAAACATGCAAGAGGGTTTCTTTTTTCATTTTCATTCTTTTTTCTTTTTGCTTATTTTTCTTTTTGTTTTCTCTAGTGTGTAAGTGTGTGTTTGTGTTTGTTTGTTTCATTTCTCCAAAGAAATTTTTTATATTTTAATTTTTACTTTTTATGTCCTAATGCTTTTTACCTCTCTTTCCTTCTTTCCTGTTTTAGTCCTACTTGTTTTCTTTCCAATTTTATCTCTTCTATCTTCCTTAGTCTGCTTTTTTTTTTGGTAAGACACACAAATGAGACAAAGAAAACCAGAATTGTGAAAAGACCAGAGGTGGTCCCAAAGAGGGAAATCCTAACAGTTGAGAAAGACAAATTTCAATTTGCTATCACAAGGAACCTGTAAGATACTGCATATCTGCATAATTATTTCTACCTTAATCTTACATCTTTTATTTGAATAATATTTTGGTATTCTTCTTCTTTCTGTTTAGTCTTCTTTGTTTGGCTGGGCATATTATATCAATTGACAGGTTTCCCCTGTTCTCTCAGTCATAGTGTGTTGTTAATTTACTGTCCTACACTTCACCTATGTTCCATTATCACACTACTGAAGGTCTGACACTCCTTCTTCTTGGTATCTAGATTCCATAGATTCTGTCATATGACTGTGGCTCTAATATTATTGTAAATAATAGGTGTTCCATACTATTGTAAACACTATACAACACCCCTCTGAGTTCCTAGCCCACTTCATGGTTGATTCTCAACTCTATTACTGTAGCAGTTAACTCTATTCTCTCAAACACTACACCTATTTACTATCCTTTATTCTCACCTTACCTCAGAATCTGACATCCCACAACCTCACTGCTTTCTAGATCCAACTCACAACCCTTCCTTCCCAGTAAGAGACTTACCTTCATTCCACCGTTTCTAAAAAGTGACTTGTTGATTAGTATATCACAGTTAACACTCAAAGGATTTCCTATCTCTCCTTTACCGGCTGCTACTGTAAATAACATAGAATACTCTCTTGCTGTCTTAAACCATTTGGCCTTACCCCTCCAATGGATCGCACAGAAGAATAGGAGGAAGCAGTGAACACTAGGATACCCAAGGAGACTGCACCACTGAACCTCACAGGTACTCTATTACAGAAGCTCACACCATAAACCCAGGGAGCCAGAACAGATCAATTTGAGAACTCCAGGTTAATAAGAAGAGTCTCACAAACAATGAGAAGACAAATAAACAATCCCCAAATGAAAGGGAAGGAGTAAACCCCAGAAAGAATCCTAAACGAAGTAGAGGCAACTCAACTATCAGATGCTGAATTCAAAGCAATGGTCACCAGGAAGGTCCATGTGCTCACAGCTAACTACCAGAAACTACAAGGAAGCTACAATGAACTCGCTGCAAAATGTATCAATATGAAAAAGGTGATAGAAAATATCAACAAGGGCCAAGAGGAAATGAACAATACAATATGTGAACAGAGGAACACAGTAGAAGGAATCAAAAGTAGTATAGATGAAGCCGAACGTCAATGAGCTGCAGGACAAAATAGAAGCAAACACACAGAAAGAGCAGGAAAAGGAAGAAGAGGCTCAGAAAGAATGAAGACGGATTAAGAGAAATACAAGACAATCTGAAACGTTATAATATCCGAATAATAGGGATAGCAGAAGGAAAAGAAGAACAAGGGATAGAAAACCTATTTGAAAAAGTAATAATGGAGAACTTCCCTAATCTGATGACAGAAAAAGTCACGCAAATCCAAAAAACACAGAGACTCCCAATCAAGAGGAACCCAAAGAGGCCCACACCAAGACACATCATAATAAAAATGGCAAAATTCCAAGAAAGAGAAACTTTAAGGCAGAAAGAGAGAAAAAGGAAATAACATACAAGGGAACCCCAATAAGGTTAGCAAATGACTTCTAAATGGAAAGTCTTCAAGCCAGAAAAGAATGGCAAGAAATATTCCAAGTAATGAGAACTAAACGACTACAACCAAGGATACTTTACTCAGCAAGACTTTCAATCAAGATAGAAGGCCAAATAAGGAGCTTTCCAGACAAAAGAAGTCTAAAAGAATACACCTCCACCAAACCAGATCTGCAAGATGAGCTAAAGGGACTTCTCTAAGGAAAGGAAGGAAAAGAGAGACAGAGAGAGAGCAACACAAGTACGAAGAGGACAATGAATAAGAACCTATCCATAATAACCTTAAACGTAAGTGGATTAAATGCTCCAATTAAAAGACATAGAATACCTAAATGGATAAGAAAACATGATCCACACATATGCTCCCTACAGGAGACACACCTTAGGACAAAAGACCTACACAGGTTGAAAGTAAAGGGCTGAACACAAATATTCCAAGCAAATGGACAGGAAAAAAAAACCTGGGGTAGCAATACTCATATCAAACAAAATAGACTTCAAAACAAGGGCCATAAACAGAGACCCAGAAGGTCACTTCATAATACTCAAAGGAAGAATCCACCAAGAAGACATAAACATTGTAAATATTTATGCACCCAATGTAGGAGGACCCAAATACATAAAGAAAATCTTAGAGGACTTCAAGAAGGACATTGACAGCAACACAATTATGATAGGGGATTTTAACACCTCACTATCAAAAATGGGCAGATCTTCCAAACAAAGTATCAACAAAGATGTTATGACATTGAACAAAGTCGTAAAGGAAATGGACTTAAATGATATATTTACACCACTTCATCCCAAAGAAGCTAAATATACATTTTTCTAAAATGCACATAGAACATTTTGAAAGATAGACCACATGATAGGACACAAAACAAGCCTCAACAAATTTAAGAAAATTGAAATCATACCAAGCATTTTCTCTGACCACAAGCAAATGAAACTGGAAACTAACCCAAAGGATAAACACTCCAAACACTCAAAATCATGGAGTTTGAATAGCAGGTTACTAAACAATGAATGGGTCAAGAATGAAATTCGAGAAAAAGTCAAAAAGTTTCTGGAAACAAATAAAAATGTACTCACAACAACTCAAAATTTATGGGACACAGTGAATGCAGTACTGAGAGGGAAGTTCATAGTAATACAGGCCTACCTGAAAAACATAGAAACATTTCAAACAAACGACCTAACCCTACACCTACAAGCACTCGATGAACAACAATAAAGACAGCCCACAGCTAGAAGAAGGAAGAAAAGGACCAAGATCAGAGAAGAATTAAATGATACAGAGACAAAAAGCACAATTCTTAGCATCAATGAATCTAGGAGCTGGTCCTTTGATAAGATAAATAAAATCGACAGGCAATTAAGCAGGCTCATAAAGAAAAAAAGAGAGGACCCAAATAAACACAATTAGAAATGAAAGAGGAGAGATTACAGCTGACACCACAGAAATACAAAAGAGTGTAAGAAATTACTATGAAGAGCTAGCTGTATGCCAAGAACTTTGAAAACCTAGGAGAAATGGAAAATTTCTACAAAAATATATAATCTTCCATGACTAAACGAAGAAGAAGCAGAAACCCTGAACAGACCAATAACAGCAGATGAAACTGAAGCAGGGATCAAAAAACTCCCGATGCACAAAAGCTCTGGACCAGATGGTTTCACAGGAGAATTCTACAAAGCATTTAAGCAAGAACTAACCACAGACTATTCCAAAAAATCCAAAGTGATGGAAGACTCCCAAACTCCTTCTACGACGCCACCATCATCCTAATCCCAAAACCAGATAAAGACACAACAAAGAAAGAAAACTTCAGGCCAATATCGCTGATGAACATAGACGCTAAAATCCTCAACAAAATATTGGCAAACCGCATCCAGCAATACATTAAAAAGATCATACACCATGACCAAGTGCGATTCATCTCAGGGGTGCAATGATGGTACAATATTTGCAAATCAATAAATGTAACACATCACATAAACAAAGGCAAAGACAAAAATCACATGATCATATCAATAGATGCAGAAAAAGTATTTGATAAGGTACAGCACCTATACATGATAAAAACACTCAGCAAAGTGGGAATGGGAATAGAGGGAGCATTCCTAAATATAATAAAGGCCATACATGAGAGACCTACAACCAACATCATACTCAATGGACAAAAACTAAAATCATTTTCACTAAGATCAGGAACAAGACTAGGATGTCCACTTTCATCACTTCTATTCAATATAGTTTTGGAAGTTTTAGCCACAATCAGACAGGAAAAGGAAATAAAAGGCATCCAAATCGGAAAGGAGGAAACAAAACTGTCACTGTTTGCAGATGATATGATAGTGTACACAGAAAATCCTATAGATTCTACCCAAAAACTGCTCAACCTAATAAATGAATTCAGCAAAACAGCGGGATACAAAGTCAATATCCAGAAATCAATGGCATTTTTGTATACCAACAATGAAACAGCAGAAGCAGAAATCAAGAAAAAAAATCCCATTCGATATAGCAAAAAGAAAAGTAAAATACCTAGGAATAAACCTAACCCAGGAGATAAAAGACCTGTATGCAGAAAACTACACAACACTGAAGAAAGAAATCAAGGAAGACACAAACAAATGGAAACATATACCGTGTTCATGGATTGGAAGAAGTAACATCATCAAAATGTCCATATTACCCAAAGCAATATACAGATTCGATACAATACCTATCAAAGTACCAATGGCATATTTCACAGACATAGAACAAACACTTCAAAAGTTTATATGGAACCATAAACGACCCCGAATAGCAGCTGCAATTTTGAGGAAGAAAAACAATGTAGGAGGGATCACAATACCTGATACCAAACTGTATTACAAGGCCACGGTAATCAAAACAGCCTGGTACTGGCATAAAAACAGGCACATAGACCA
>PVKM010006192.1:0-45085 GCA_004027735.1 Carollia perspicillata
TAGTAATATATATTTACTTAGTAATGTATATAATATACTTAGTAATATGTATACAGTAATATATATACTACTTAGAAAATATATAAGTAAATAAAAATAAGAGGGCTCTGGTTTTGAAAGTTTCCACATTGTGGTAAGGCACACGTTCTACTGGGAACCAGGCAAAGGCAACTTGCTTTACTCCAGGAGCAGCTGTCATGCTCAGAGGAGGAACAGCAGTGGCTCGGGCCCTGGCCTCGTGCTAGGAGAGCTGGCTGCATTTACCTTGGGCAGCAGGTGGTGGTGGGCACACTGTCCCTGGCTAGGAAAAGGACTTTGATCAGGAATTTCGCACTGTGACTGTGGTGAGTTTGGTTAGTGGGGTCAGTAAGCCTCCAGAAGGTTCTGAGCACCTTCTGTGTGCAGAGAGGACAAAACATCTTAGGACACACCCTGGCAGACACACAGATTCAAGGAAGCTCCTCCTTTGTAAAATGGTGATGTTAGAACCGTCAGATGTAGCTCCGCATAGTGGAAAACCCAAAGCAGGGTAAATCGGGGTGTGGGTCCAGATTCAGCCAGTCTGGTAATGTGGCAGAACCGCATGTATTTCAAATGCTCCACAGGCACATTTCATTTCAGGTTTGGACCAGAGGAAGTCACAGAAGCCTGTTGCTAGACCACTTTCCTCTAATACTCACATTTGAGTTCTTCCTAACCTAAAAAAATTGCATCACCATTAGGTAGGAGAAAGTGAGTAGGGAAGATAACCCAATCCTTTTTCTCTAAGACCTACTTCAGGGCCAGTTAATCCACTATCTGTGTTTCCTTCCTCCTCTGCTCTGTTCTGAACTTTGGTAGGGCAATTCTGTGCCCGTCTTCCCTGCCGACTGCAGAGGAGTGAGCTCAGCAATCAGAAAGAGGAGTCATGGCAGGGAACACAGTCGTGACTTCAGTCCAGTTCATTTTATTAGTCCTGCTGCCTTTCCTTTGAAGTCCCATCCTATTTCAAGAGGCCTAATTGTGTGTTCCTGCTTGTATCAGGGCTCCTCCTTTGGATGAGGAAGACGCCTTGGCTTCCCTCAGAGCCTGGACTGTGCCACCAATGAGCTTGATGCTCAGGCACGAGCAGCACTGGAGAAACCCTGCAGGACGCCAAAGATCATGTGCTGCCACCTCTTCCATGAAGCACTGACTGCCTTTTACCTTTTCACCTTCACAACACTCTCAAGAAGATAATATCAGTATCATCTTGAAGACATGGAAATAGAGGGGCCAAAAAGGGAAGTTAGTTGCTGGGGTCACAGTTTTACTGGGATTAGCTTGCTTGCTGTAAGGAAGATACCAAAATAAATCTCTGTGAATAAAACCCTGTGTGGACCCAAAACGGAGCCACATGCTGGCTTCAGGGATAAGGTATTCTGGTTCTGCCATTTTTTTTTCATGGAAACATCCATTTTCTCTGCCCATCTGCTCTAGTCTTCCCCCGTGCTGACTGGCCAGCCTTCTCTGCTTTCCCAGTCCACCCTGAGGTGCCAGTGGGAGTGATTTAGTCTCCACTATTTCTCCAGTTGGGCAGATCTCAGCTGCTGGGGTACTTCACTGGGCTTTGAAAACTGCCTTTCCATTTGGAAGAAACATCATTTCATTATGATCCATTATAAGAAGTATATTTTACTTCATTAGTAGGCTCACAAATATATACACATCAGGAGGTAAAGATATAAAGTCATATGTACAACATACACACCCAGATGTATAAACACACATATATAAACAAATGTCTGTTTTAGAAACATATATAACTGAGAAATATTTCATGAAACAATACTCTCTTAAAGGACTCTAATATTTTCCATCCCTTTCGATCCCATTAGAGAAACTACTGCTCATTATCCTCCAAACTGATTTCATAATTCACTAATGAGTTGAAATCCTCAGCTTGAAAAATACTGATTTAAATGTTGGAGGGCCTCAGGGTGCAGTCCTGAGCCCCCTTCTGTTCTCTCTCTCTCTCTCTCTAGGTGATCTCATCCAGCTTCATGATTTAACACCATCTATATTGATGCTTCACAAATTTACACGTCCAGGCTGGACCTCCCTGCATTTCCACACTCATGTACCCAATAGCGTGTTGACATCTGTACTTGGATGTGCCATGGCATCTCACACTGAAGTCCTGGCCCCTATTCCAAGCCCACATTGTGGCAGCCTGCCCCACCTCCATAAATGGCAACTCTGTTCTTCCAGATGCTCAGGCTAAAGCTCTTGGAGTTATCCCTGATACTACTCCAGATCCAAACCATCTGCAGTGTACTCCTAATTTCAAACTATGTCTAGAAATCAACAAGTCCTCACCACCTCCACCAAATGCCACTGGTTCAAACACCATCACCTCTCTCCTGAATCATTGTAATGACCTCTTAACTGATCTAAGCCAGAGTGGTCCTTTTGCAGTATGTCAGACCACATCACACTTCTGCTCAGAACCCTCTAACAAATCCCCATCTTTTGCAGCATGAAATCTTAAGCCTTTCCATAGCCCTCAAGACCCTACACCGGTAGACCTGGTGACTCTCTGACCTCAGCATTTGTTGCTCCTCTTACTCCCTCTGCTCTCACTGTTCCTCAGCCACGCCAGCCACACTCCTACCTCAGGGCCTTTGCTTTTCCTGTTTTCACTCTCTGCCCCTCTCTTCCCTCAATTGTTCACATGGCTCACTCTATTAGTCAGGGTTTTCCAGAGACCAAGATCTAATAGCATGTATATAGGATTAGAAAAAAAATTTACTGTATTGAATTGGCACATGAGATTATGAAGGCTAACAGCTTCCAGGATCTGCAATTGGCCAGCTGGAGAGCTGTGAGAGCTGATGGTATACTTCTAGTCCAAAGACCAGTAGGCTGAAGGAAGAGCTGATGTTTCAGCTCCATATGAAGACAGGACAAAACTGGTGTCCTAGCTTGAAGTCAGCTGAAAGGGAGGAGTTATCTTTCCTTTGGAAAGGGTCATCCTTTGTTCTGTTTGGGCCTTTGACTGATTAGATGAGGCCCACCCACATTGTGACGGGCAGTGTGCTTTACTTGATTTGCCAAGTTAAATGTTAAACTCATCCAAAAACACCCTCACAGAAATATGTAGAATAATATTTGACCCAATAGCTGGATACTTTGTGACCCAGTCAAGCTGACACATAAACTTAGCCATCATACTCACTCCTTTATAAGACAGACTTTTTCTGACCATTAATATGTAGTGACACTCCTTTCCTCTTTCATGTTACTTCAGATCCTCTGACACCGCTTTCTTTTCCCCCAAAGCACTTATGACTTATTATTTAGTTTTGTTTATTGCTATCAACCCAAACTATAAAATCCAAGAGGGCAAAAGCCATTTTTCCCCAGCCATCTTTCCAGTGTCTAGAACAATGCCTTACATGTAATAACAGCTCAAGTAATATTTATTAAATTAATGAATGAGTCCCTAGACAGCCAATAAAGAACTCATTCTTGGAGTAGGCACTTGCCCTGGTCCTGCCAGAGGCCACCTCTCATAAAGAACAGCTGATTTTGTTTCCCTAATTGGGGCAGCGGGTAGAACTGGGTCAGCTAGAAGGGTCTCCTTAGCATGGTAATCCCACACACACTGAGTTGTGCATACAATAAATCATATATTTTCTTCCTTTGTATGGACTGTCCATAAATGTGTATGTCTTCTTTATGAAGTTCCATGAAAAATAAATTTACAAGAGCCACAAGAAACTTGAAAATGCTATGCATGTTCATAGAAGGATAGGATTGATTCTAGCGAAGTGGTATAGAAAACCTTTGTGGAAAAAAGGTACCTTAACTGTGCTGTGAGAGTGGGATTCAGGACTAGAGATGGGGCTGAGCAGAAAGGGCATGCCAGACAGAGGAAACAGCATACACCTAGACAGTGGAAAAGGAGTGCATTCACTGTACACAAAAAAGCATGAGTAGTTTTGCTTAACATCTATTATGTACCAATTGAAGATCAATCACTGCCCTGGTTGTCAGGTCACAGGCCAGTTCAGGTGAGATATAATTCAAACCTCCACATTCTATTATTCCATGGCATGGCTTAGTGGCCTGGATTACCCAGATCGTTGCTTCTCCTCTCCCCTCCAATGGGCTCTGCATCAATGTAGGGAATAGCTTAGCAATAGCCTGGCCGTCCTCTCTAGGACACCTTTGATGTTCAACAGGTACAGGTGAGATCACTGTAACTCCAAGAATTGATGGGGGCCTGCACTTGCAAAATGCTTGTCACTACTTTCTGAGTGTTTAATTAAATGATTCTCACATCTTCAACCGCACAAGGGCTCGTGAGTAATCCTCATTACATTTATTAGCTTTTCCTACAGATCAGGAGCAGAAGGCAGGATGGAGAGGGTGAGTATTTGACTGAACAATTTTAAGCGTGTCAGAGTCATGATTTCACGATTTCAGCACTGCTCCCTATTTATTCAGACTTGCCAAAGAACTGTATTCTTTTTCACCTTCCTCTTAAAAGTGACCACATTTTCGTCATTTCAAGAACATCTTGGAATAAAGAAGGATTTAAAGATGTTCTTAGCTGACAGGAGTCTGACTTTCTCTTTATACCTTTTCTTCCTGCCTATTTCTGCGTCTGCATCTTTGTCTGTCTTTTCATCTCTGTTCTCTTTTGTTCAGTCAGGATCTCTGAAAGGCAACTGAATATACTGTATAGCAAGAATACTTGGGAAAGAATGAGAAAGCTTGGGATCTGGGTTCCAGCCCCAGTTCTGCCACTTCGTAATTGGGTATCACCGGGCAAGTTGCTTAACCTTCTGAACCTTGGTTTTTCTGCACATGTACTGTGAAGGACTGAGGAAGCATAGTAGTATCACAAAAAGCAAGCAAGTCTACTTGGATGAAAAGACCTAGACCTTCTGTGGGCCCTGTCCTACACCCACTTTGTGGCTCTGAGCAAGTTCTGCAACCGCCCTGCAGCTCAAGTTTCCAACTGAGTGGATGAAGGTAACATGAAGCTGTGGGGAGAAAAAGAAGAGGCAAATACCGAGCACGGTGGGCATGGCCTTGCAGTCAGAAAGGCTGGGGTTCAGTTCTCCTAGCTGTGTGGTCTCGGGCAAGTTACTGAATAACAGTAGTTAAGATTCACGGTATGTGTATCACGTGACTGGTGTTATTCTAAACCTTTATTTGAATTATCTCAGTGGGTCTTTCTAACCTGATGAGGAGGGTGATATCATTCTCTCCATTTCGCATATGAGAGAATGGAGGCTCCAAGAGGTGCGAGGGATTGCTCAGCATCGAAGAGCAAGGACTGGCAGAGCAGGAGAGCAAGCCCGGTTCTTCTGATGCCAGAGCCCACACTGGAGCATTGCAAATTTTCAATGGAATTGCTTGTAAAATAGGCAATATCAATTATTATACATTAATAATTGATACTAACATATCAGTGATTACTTTTGATATGTTAACATCAATAATAGGTAATATCAAGTAGTACTTAACACCTATGGCTATTCCAAGGAATAATGAGATGGTACGAATAAATGACTTATCACAATATCTTATAAGAATGAAATTCTGTAATAAAGATCAGCATGTGTGTATATGCCACCTCAAATATTTTTGGAATGGGAAGGGGTAACAATATATACGTTGTGTGTCTGTGAATAAGTAGCTGGTGATCTTTTACTTACTCTACAAGTCACTGTCATGAGGACAGTCTCTAACTTTCCTTCTAGATCTGAGTTCACCTTGTATGACTCATTTTCCCCAAGCTGAGTCAGCTCCAGTGAGAGTCCCCAGACCAGTGGTGATGAATGGTTCCAGAGCTCTTTGACTTCTGTATTAATTAAATGTGAGAAAACATAGAGCTCCAGGAAAAGACACCTCTGTGGTTTCTTTTTGAACCCTGTGCTTCCACCGTACCTTGCGTCTGCACCACTCGCACAGCCTGCCACAGAACAGTACCCTATTCATTCAGCATGGTGAGTCACAGATCAGTTATCCAAACTGCATCTTCTGTTGCAAAGAGGAACGACGCATGTTGAGAGGCAGGGGAGGCAAAAGGTGAATCAAGGGGCTTTGTGTAATTGGTGCAAAGGTCACAAATAAGAAGCCAAGTTTCACCCACAAGTTTCAAGCCCTTACTGGGTGCTAGGCACTGGAGAAACAAAGTCCAGAGGAGAAGAAACAAGAGGATTTCCCACCTACGGATTGCTTGTTTTGGGCTGGACACTGAGCTAGGAATTTTAATCCTTGTAAGAATCCTCTTGTGATAGGCATTATAATTCCCATTTTGAAGATAAGGAAATTGAAGTTTAGATTTGCCAAGAGGTTTGCCTAAGCACTACAGAGCTGGGAAATAGAGAAATTGGGACTGTTGCTTCTGCCACATTTTACTGTGCCTCTGATTAGACAAGTCTGATTAGCTCATGTCTGGTAGGGAGGGGACTCACGTTATTGCTATATGGAACGATAAAGTTCCTGGCTATTCAGACCTGCAGTGCATGTGGAGCTCAGAGAAAGTATACCAGTAGTTACTGTTAGAGCCTCCATTCCCAGTCTTAGAGAGGAAGGTGGGTCAAGTTCTCTGCCACCTGTGTTATCTCAATCCACACATGTCCATCTCAGTTTAGTTGCTCAAGGAAACCTTCACAGTCCAGAGGATGGAGTCACATTGAAGGCTGCTACAGGTGCTGAAACTTGGTAGGCCTGGACCTCCTCATGCAGCCAGAGGGAAAAGTCTGTGTGGCCTTGGCATGGCTCCTTTATTGTAGAAGAGGATTCCAGGAAAGGCTGCCCACAATATTCCTAATCACCACATCACTCCTCTGTTCCAAACCCTTCAGTCACCTCCCTGGCATAGAAAAGAGGCAAAGTCCTGAGCAAGGCTCTACAGTCCCTCTGGGAGGCCTCAGCCTGTCTTTTAACTTCCTTTACCAGGTCACCACTTGTCTCCTACAGCTGCAGCCATGCCACACCCCTGTTCTTCATTTTAGGACTCTCGGCCTTTGCTTACCCTCTCCCGCTTTTTATTCCTTTTTATTACTTATGGCTTAAGTCAAATGTCTACTATTCGTGAAACTTTCTCAGGTATCCCAAGGTGGAATTGATTGCTCCTCGCTCTGCTTTCTCATGGAGCTTTGCTGACATTTCTGAAGTAGCACAAAGCACAGCCTGCCTTGGATAACGTGTAGTCATGAGCATGTTCCTCAGGGAGATTTGGTCACCTTGGATTCCTCCTCTGGCCCTGGCATGGAGCCTTACTCACAGTGCATTCAAGAAGGGTTTGTGGAACTGACTAGGAAACTGCGAGGTGTGCACAGCTGCTCTAATGCCCGTGCAGTCATGTGCCTGTGCGCCTTCGGAACCACTCCCCACCCTCCCCACTCTGCTCAGGATGACAGGACCCCGATTTTTGCCCGATTCTTGCAAACCACACTTTCCAGGTGCATTTGCAAATCACACTTTCCAGGTGCCTTTGCAAATCACATTTCCTGGGGTCCTTTCTAGGTTCTGAGGCCATATCATATGGACATCAGGAAAGCTAGCTGCAGATTCTGGTGCTGCCACTAAGCATTCTTTGGTAATTCACACATTTTCTCTGGTCTTAGTGGCTCTTTAATGCAATGGTAATGTTAAATTGATGTTCTGTAAGAGCCTGAGCTCCCTCCCTTCTTCCTCCCTTCCTCCCTCCCTTCCTTCTTTCCTTCCTTCCTTCTTCCACATATTCATGAAAAAACACTGAGCTCTTTTCTTTGGCCAGGCAATGGGAATACAGAATGGGAAATGGGCACGGCATGGTTGCAATACTCAATGAGTGCGTACTAGAGCAAGAGTACTTTTGGAAGGAGAGTGATGTGAGTGGGCATGTTCTTTAGAAAACGTTCTTTAGAAAATGTAACAGATAGCCTGCTGTGGGGCTAATGGGAGCCAATATCCTGAGGGCAGAAGGACAACAATGGATACAAGTCAGAGGAAGTCTGATCTCACCTGGGGATGACTGGGTGAATTTTCCAACAATTAGAGGAGCTCCACACTGACATTGTAAGGTAGTGATGTCCTGTCAACACACATATCCAAGAAAGCACTGGACATTGCCCTCATAAGTGGCAGGGAATGTTTCTCTGCTTTGGGAAGATAGACTAAATAGTTCGGAGTATGGATTTTTAATTCTAAGTTACTATTAGTGGTTTTGAAACTATTTTTAAGAAGCAGCACGACTTTACCTTGAAACAAAACTCTATGGAATCTCAATTTATAAAATAAGTAAAATTGAAGTGACTGGTTAATAGGCAGGGTTCTACTCTCCTGAACTTCCCCTCATTTCCTGAGGGAACAGATTAAAAACCATGACCTGAAAGGATCTAGGACCTTTGGCTTCCTGGTGGCTGTGCAGATCTGTGCTGTAAGGCCCTGCTGGTCCCATCCCCTTCTTTCTTCTTCTCTCCATGATCCTGGTCCCCACATGAAGTTCTTTTTTCCATTTCTGACCCTCTCTGACCTTGGCCATGAGAGGTTAGGGATCTGACTTGATGCCATATGACTTGCAGCATATGGCCCTGGCTCTAGGCCTGGCTCTGTGTCTGCCATGCTCTGATGTTGGGCTTCTGCCAGCAACTGACTCCTATTCTCTACCTTCCTGACTCCTAGTCTCCCCTGGATTCCCTATCAAAGGCACCAGAACACTTCTCTCTCTCTTCTTTTCGCCTCCTTCCACTCCATCCTGCCCTTTATCCCTGGACTTGAGAGCCCCGATTGTTGGGCAGTAACTCACATTTTCTGAGACCGTCATCTGAGCCAGGCACAATGCTCACATATGTTCCTCACAACAAAGCTGCCAGTCAGGCATTAGGATGTGTACTTATGTCACAAATAAAGAGAGTAAATCTCCGAGAGGGCAAGTGACTTGCTGAGAAGCTGCAGAGCTGAGATCACAGCCCAGGTCTGCCTGGCCCTGGAGCCCATGTCTGTTCTACAGCCCAGGGTAAGCCAGTCACTCCTGGGTCTGGGTCCTGCCTTGCTCTTCTAGCTGTCTTTTCAGGTGCCAAGGCCTCTCACTGCTGAAGATGAACATCCTGCCTGGTTTTCTGAGTGTCACGTGTCTCTGAATTTTGCTTGGCCTCAATCTGTTTACATATTTTCACATTCATTAAGTCCTCATTATATACTGGGCATGGTGTTAAACACTATATGTATTAACTTATTTAATCCTTCCAACAAACCTATGGGTAGGCATACTTCTTATGCTCATTTTACAGATGAGGAAACTGATGCCCAGTGAGGTTGAGTAATACAGTCACATAACTATTAAATGGTAGAGCCAGTACAAATCTAGGCATCTGGTTCCAGAGCCTAAAGTAAAAACTAGACTCTGTATGCAGAGGTTTGACTGACCAACTTGTGTCTTCCTCCGTAGTAGCTGAGATGCTAAGAATGAATGACACAGGTACTCAGTGGGGCTTAGTGTTGACCCTTCCCTAGAGGTGTCAAAATGGTAACTACCCTATGCAGCTACTTTGACACAGGACTATTTTTTTAAGTTCAAGGTAATAAATGAATTAATGATGAGAGATGTGTGTGTATAAAAGAATGGGGGAGGAGGACATCTCTGCATACATTATTTGGTTAGACAGCTGCATCAGAATGTCTTGTTCTGCTTTAGTGATGGTTGAAGTTCTGGGTTGATATATAGATTTCATGTCTGTTCCAAATTTAATCGATTTATTGTGGCTGCTTGGAACTGTGAGTTGGGAAGGATTCTGCAGTCACAATTGGTCTCAGCAGGAAAGGGAGTCATGATCTATTAATAATGTCTGCCACATGCAAGGGAGATGGAGCTGATGCATGTGAGTTGTTTATCTGATAGTCATGACCTGATTCCCTAACCTGGCTCTTTTTTTTTTTTTTTAAATCTGTTTTATCCTCAGTCAGTTAAGTGGGGGCAGGCCTATCCTTGTCCTAAGAAGTGACCTGCGTTTTGCCGGGTTATCCATCTTCTTCATATTGGAGGTCTACAATGTGAACCACGATTTAGAGAGGGGAGATGGGAAAGTGGGGAGAGGAACTGATGACAAAAGCATTACTTGAATATATTTTGTCATGGCATTCCTTCATAATTCAAACAGGCATACAAGCTTCCATTAATAGCTTGGAGAATCAGTAGGGAAGATTTCTTCCTCTCCAGTTCTTGGGCACATGGCTAGCTCATTCTCAATGGCCCTGTTTTGCAGCCTATTTTGGTGGAAGTCATGGCAATAGGAACAGCAATTCCACTGGTGTAGACTCAGTGTCCTCTCGGTGCTCTTGTACAGGGTGCTGGTAGATTATCAGATCTGCAGTGTTCTTTCTCAGGTCTTTCCAAAGCTGGTTTTTCCTCACCTTTTAGGTTTTAACTCATGCAGCCCTACCTTAAAATGGCCTCCCTTTAGCACCCTGTCAAATGTCTTCCTCGGACATTCCTATTGTATTATTTTCTTCATGTCTTGCTTCATTGAAATGTCTTGTTTTTCTTATTGAACCATTTGCTCATTAAGTGTCTGCCCACTCATGTTTGCAGTTTAAGCCCCACTGTTTTTTTTGTTATTCACCACTGTATCACCTATACCTCTGAAAAGTAAAACAAAACTAAGACTGATGCTAGAAATCCCATGTGTGGTCTTCTTTCAGGTGAATCACAACTGCCATTCAGTGTCTGCTGGTGGTTTTGACAATCTTGTACATGTAAGACAATTTTCCCTTGTAGCAACCTCGATCTCTGATATTTCTTACAATCTGAATGCATCTCTTGAGGATCTCTTCCCATGGTGAGCACCCATATGCCCTTCCAGGTGGCCTCTAGCATAGGGTTTCCATCAGATCTGTCAGAGGCTAGGGATATCAGATATCTGGTAGCTTCCCCATTCTGAGACTAAACTGTAGCTCTTCATTCATACAAACTTCTTGGATTAGGCAGGCAGGAAGAGCCTATGTGGCCAATTTCTTCCACAGTGACCTTATTAATACATTCCTTTGGTCATATTCCTCCAATATCCTCTCTAAAATCTTCAGTGACTCCCCTGTGCCCACAGACCATGGCCTAAGGTCTTTAACCTAAGGCACTCAAGGCTCCTCAAATCTCACTATCTCTTGTTCTCTTGCCTTACATCAGGAATGGACCTTGGCTTATTTCCGAAGTGTGGCTTGCACGCATTCTTTCCCCTCTGCAGTCCTTTCCCAGGCATCTCTCCCTGGCCTGCCTTTCTGGTCTTCCTGATCTTTGCAATGATGAGTTCCTGATGACGCCTCTTCCGGTACATTTCTACATTTGCTGCACATTGACACATGATTTTGAAACACAGTTTTACATGTTATCCTAAATAATAAGCCTATAAAATAACACTTTTACCTATTATCCTAAATAATAAGCCTGAGGAGAATACTATCTCTAATTTGTTTTTCTTAATCCTTAGTGCACCTAGCAGATTGTCTAGCCCAGAGTATAAAAGAATGAATAGAATCATTTCTTCATTTTTATGAATAAGGAAAGAAAAGCTCAAACTATAAGTGACTTCATGCCCAAATCCATGCAGCTGGTTGCCAGGGGAATCAAGACTTGAACATCAATCTCTTATAATTAAATTAGAGGCCACCCACTCAAATATTAAAAGGGACCAGGTAGGTTCCATGAGCACTAAAGCATGTGGGGTAAAATACCACCTGAAGTACAAAACTGCCTGTCTAGGAGAGAAACCACCGAACAGCTCAGCTGACAGTCATCAGGTGGGCATGTGCTTCTAGCTCTGCCAGATGTTCCAGTTCTATGGAAAGTTGAAATCTGACTTCTTTATGACATCTCACAAGTTTTTTAATGTTGTCAACTAGTTATGATTAAAATTACCATGTGGTCCAAACACATGCCCTCTGTGAGCCAGATGAGGTCTCCACCAGCCAGCTGGTGACCTCTGCTTTTTAGCTCCATAACGCTGCCCTGGGTATGGTGTCATGGATCGAGGGACTCGGACTTGTAGAGTAAAGGACAAGTTCCAGTTGCTGCTGTGGTAGAATTATTTAAAGTCACTGACATTGGGCTGATCGTGGGGCGCTCAAGGTGAGTGGGATGAGTACCCTTGAGTTTTACATGGATGTTTAAAAGTTGTGTCAACTCCCAATGACAGGTTTCCTGTCCAATAACACTGACCAATAACTCCAGTGATGGTCTGCAAATGGGTTCTGCTGTAGATAAATGCAAATCAATAAAAATTATAAAAGGGGCCCTGTATGGATTGGCTGGCTGTCAAGAAAGATAAGATACAGAAGAATTATTGCAAGGGAGGTTCTCCAAATGCTTGGCTCTTTGGTAGTGGAAGGCAATTAACTATGGAACAATTACATATATGGGGTGGAGTTGTGTTCAGCTTTGAGAAAGTAATCATCTCTGCTTTCATACAGGCACTAAGAGCTAAGCAATGAGAGCCTTGGCCACATTGACTTGAACATGCATTTATTATGACAAAATGATCCAGTATTGACCTGCAGGCCCTAATGCAGGGTATCAGCATATTAACAATAGGCCATTGCATGCTCTGTCTAAATGATGGGGACTAAAGTATCACTGTGCTTTCAAATATAAAGGAAGTGGTGTCATTGGGATTTGCAGTGATCACTTCTGGGTTATCATGACTACCTGCAAATTGCAGTTTGCGGGGTGAACAAGGACAGTGTGGAATCAGCATGGGCTCACATCTTAATTCCACTTCCTACTAGCCTTATAACCTTGAGCATGCTGCTGGCCCCATTTTCAGCATTAGATTTATGATATTTAAAAATGGGGATGATAACATTTTCCTCTCAGGTTGGTTGGGAGATGACTTTCTCAATGTACTTTGCATAGGGCCTGGTGCAAACTGGATGCTCCATGCAGATATTTTCACTTCCTTTCTCAATTTCCATGGCACTTTATCTGAATCACTCTTAGGATTTGATTGGCTTTCTTTCTGAATTTTATAGTCTCTCTGCCCATATATTTTCCTCTGGTAGGCAATGAATTATTTTGGAGCTGAGTTTCCCACTCATTTATCTTTGCATGTTCCACAGGGCTTGCCCATAATATGCACCCGATCACTATTTGTGGCCCTGATGGATCCATAGCTTAATGGCACAGGGATTGCACAAGTCTTGGTCCATTGCACCAGTCAGAATCTTCCTTGTCAGTCACTGTGCCCTGCAGTTGCTCTGTTACACCAGGCCATCTGCCTTAGGATGAGCAGATGAACATGCTGGTCCCTGTGCATGAGTGCCTGCTTAAATCATCACCTGCTCTAAATATGGACTAATGGCTATTGAGCATGGAAGGGGAGCTATAATTTCTGTGACTAAGGGTGGGAAGTAGATCTTAGGCAGCTTCCTAGAATAGGTGACTTTTGAGGTGGGCCACTGAAGATCAGCAGAATGTTTCTAGGTAGAAAACGAGGAAGGACATTTTAGGCAAATGAAGGAGCCTGTGCAAAATAATGGAGCAGGATGGGTAGCTAAAGAAGGAAGAGAACAAATTTGTTGAGCACCTACTATGTGCAGGAGCTTCATCTCTGTTATGTATTTCATCTCATCTGTTTTACTAGGTAAGCTTTGTTCTTATTTTAAAGGACAAAGGAGGGGAAAAATAGTGGTTAAGTTCAGCAATTTGTTCAGACCACATAACATAAAAGTGACAGGGCTGAGTTTTGAGCCCAGGTTTATCTGATGTTAACATTCCCATCCCCATGGTGTATGGTGAGGGGCAGGGAGCAGCGGCCTAAAGGACTTTTATTCAGGGCAGTTCCCCAGCATACTATTGTCACCTTCAACCCTGAAGGTGTGATAGTGTCTGCTTCTCTGAAACTGTACTCTCTTTCAGTTTTGAAAATTTCCCATGAGTTTGAAGAGTGGTCCTCAAATCTCCAGAAAGAAGTGGAAAATGGCATGTGAGGAAAGAGATCTATCTTTCTTGTTTCATTTTGCAAGTTGTAGCCAAATTGCTTGAGCTATTTTCATACTTGGATTTCAGACAACCTGCTGGGATCCATATTATCTGATTTGGGGTGTTTTCGTGCAAAGCCTTTTTATTTTATCAGGTGCATTTCACTACACCACAGCCCAGGCTAATCGCCCCAGCAATGCCTCAGGAAATTGGGCTGGCAGTTTGCAGAGGAGCTGGAGACAGGCATTTCCATAGGCAGTGTTAGTCCAGGTGCATGGGGGCTCCTGATAGAGTATCTCTGGGGACTAATTTAGGAGGACTCCTTCTATCTGATATAATCATCTTTTAGATTCTGTGGGCCTCTGGGTTATGATGGCAGGCTGAGCTGTCATACTCTCTTTTTCTTGAATTAAGTGCAAACTTCAGTGGAATTTTATTAAACTGGCTGTAGATAGCTCTTCATAGAAGTGCATGAAAATACATGGGTACTCAGCAACCCTATAAAGTTAACAGAGGGGCCACTCTCTTTAGGAGCTTAGACTTTGGGGTCAGATGACCTGAATTTACCATCTTTTTTCTTTCTTTACTAGTTGTGTGACCATGGGCAAGCATTTTAACCACTGTACCCTTTGTCTCCTCAACAGAAACGCAGGAATAAGACCACCTTTCTCCTAGGGTTGTAAGAATTATAGGAAATAGCATTTGTAAGCTCTAAGTATACTCCTGGAATACACCTCACCCACTCCTGAGTCCTTGATTGGGAAAATAGTTAAATAAGTTAAGTGACAAATAATTAAAGTATTGTTTATATACCAGAACAAAGATATTATGCTCTGTGCAGTAGATATTGAAATTTACACAATATTAAAAAAGAAATTTATTGTTGCTTAAGCATAGTTTTCTGCCTTTTCTCCCCAACCCAGCCCAACACCCCACACAACATTTTAAGATTAAGAAAGGAAACCTCAAAGAAATTTAAGGTTGCAGCAGTTGCCTTCAGCTAAGCCTCCAGGTCTCTAAAGAAAGGTAGTTCTGGCTATTGTAGAGATTTGGTGAAAAAATTCAAGTGAGCTCTGATCCAGTCTTCCAACCAAACCATTGAAGGAAAAGTCAAGTTTCTCGTTTTTAATGCTCTTTTCACATTTAGATGTCCTTTTCCTAGACAGAGGGTAAAAATTATTTCTGTGAACAGTTAAACAATAACTTCATTGAGTCACAGAGTTAGAGAGCCCAAAGGTAGTTTTTACAATATTATGCCAGGTGCATTTCACCTGCCACTTGCTATAATGGGCCTAGGATGGTTCTGGAAATTGGCTTTATCTTTGTCAGGAGATATAGTGACAAGCATTTCCATAGGCAGTGACAGTCCAGGTGCACGATGGAACTTCTGGTAGAACTTCTCTAGGGACTAACGGTGGGACTAGAGACAATGGGATTTGCAACATTCTTGGTGAACACCTTGACTTTCTATAGGATTTAGAATGCAATTTTGAGCCAGTTTTATGTTGCTGTTAAGGCAGGAGACTAACAGGTGATCTCCTGGTCACACAAGTGTGTAATATAGTGGTTAAATGGGTGGTTTGGGAGTCTATGTCTGAGTTCTTACTTTGTCTCTTGAGAGTTTGACAAGTCACTTAACTGCTCTGACCCTCAGTTCTTCCCTCTGTAAGGTAGGGCTAATCTTAGTAGTTACGTCATTGGGCTGTGGTGAGGATGAAACAAGCAAAGGATATAAAGCTCTCAGTGTAGAGCATGGTCCATGATAAGCACTCAACAGGTGGTAACTGAGACCTCCCAACACTGCTACCACCACAACTAAACTTAACAGTAAGGTGTGGCTGACTGTGCTCTTCCACAACTAGAACACATGTCATCTATGCCTGCTTTATGATCTCAGTTGCCTTCTCCCTTGAGTTAGCAGTATTGTCTTTGTCATGTCCCCTCTAAGCCCTCGAGCACTGTGACCTTAGCTGATTTATAAGCATGCTCTGCTAGCACTCAGCACAGGTTGAGTCTTGGTTGGGATCCCTTGTAAACCCTTTTGGCTGCCTACCTCCTCCACCCCCAAACAGACAATACTTTGGAGGTATGCTTTCTTTCTGTGGTCACCAGTTGTTCCCTAATTTAGCTGGTTTCTGTAGACCTAAGATCTGACACTGATGTACCTGATTATACTGCAGTCATTTGAATGTAGGCAAAATACATTTTGAAATGTGACTGATAAATTGACTTTGGCTTTATGTGTTAATAGGGTTGGTGGGTTTATTTGTATTGGGGCTCTTCAGTCCTGATGCCTGGACACTTTTGCAAAAATCAAAAACACAGATTGCCCATGAATGGACAAAGTGTTATGGCTACCTTTTGCAGGTAGGTTGAGCCGCAAGGCATGGACCGGATCTAAGCTCTGGCCATTGCATCCGAGTCAGGCCTCAGAAGAGCTGATTCTTTCATGTTGAAGGTTTCCTGGAGACCAACATACTGCCAGAACATCTTCCCAGCCCCCTCTCTATTGTTAGAGTGAGCAGTATGTGTCTTGAGGGGGTCCTTCCTTTCTTTTCTGGCCAGAGATCTTTCTTTTCTTCCTCATGGGGCCTGTTAGCACATTCTGTAATATTTGCACATTGCGTATATTGAGAGCACAGGATTTGTTTTCTGAAGCTGATCCAAATGGCCACTTGAATTATTTGTTGACTCTGGTGGGTAAATCAACACTTCCTGGAGCCTCCATGTCACCTCCAGAAAAACATTAGCATCTTTCTGATCCATTTCTTAGGACTGCTCAGAAGACTGTAGTAATACAATATGTGTAAACTGGGTTTTATAAATTATTTTTATACATGGGAATTCTCTTTACTCTTCTGAGCCTCACTTTTCTCATCTGGAAATGGGGTGATTATGTCATCCTCAAGGAAGGTGCCCAATGTGGTAGCTGGCACAGAGCAGCTTTTAGTTATCAGTGCTGATTCTCATGACAACCCTTCAAAATTGAAATGACAGTATAATTCTAGTTTACTCATCAGGAAAGTGCTTTATAAAGATTACTATAACAGTACTTATCACTACAATTATTATTTTGGGGAACCAAATGGAGCTACTTTAAACATACTCTCAGTTCCTATTCTTCAATAGCAGTAACCTGGAACTTAAGGTATTAAATGTGTTAGTTAGCAACCGACAATTCATTGAAACCAATGAGACATCAACAGAGAGTTCACTTATAAGAGGCACTGTCAGAACCCACCACACAGGATATCCTTCTAGGGGTGTGTGCTGCCCTTAGGAACTCCTGGCTACTCATGAGCCCAGTCCTTGTCAGTGTGGCTTTTCCCATTTGCTTTCTCCATAAAAAGTAGTATGTGACAAGCCTGCTGGGGCAGGAAATAGTTTTGTGCTAATGAGTTTGTGCTTCACTGATGCTTTCCCATTAAAATCATGTTAACTGTGCCCCCCTGTTAATCATCCCAAAATCAGTTTATTAATTAACTCATTTTGGGAAACCGCAATTTAGTCAGAGCTCTCCAGCTCGTTAGCACATTACCAGGACAGAGGAAATAGATGTCATTGAAATTCCTCCTTACATGTTTAGCTCATCAGGGCATGGAGTCTTCTTCAGTCTTGTTGGTTCATTCATCCCTTCATTCAAAAAAGAATGATCGGAAGTGTCTTATGTGTCTGACTCTACACTTGGTCTGCCTCAAGAACATTGGAAGGTTGGGGGAGTGAGACTTGTGAATGGAAATAAGTGACAGGGCAGGAAGGAACACAGCAGGCTGTTTGGGGACCAGCACTCTTTATACTATCCTTAAACTAGCCATTGCCAAGGGAGCAGACATTGCCTGTCAGTCACTTTCAATTAAACCATAAGTGGCTGAATGCATTCATATAGGGAGCTGTGAGATTATCCAGTCCAATTCCGTTATTATAATAATGATAATATTATTGACAATAAGAGTTAACATTAATTAAATGATTACTGTGTGCCAGGCACTGTCCTAAACACTTTACATGTAATAACTCAAGTAATAAAAATGATTTAATAACTCATTTAATAAATAGTAATAATTGAGTTAGTAACATTTCATCTTCACAATAACCCTATAAGGTAGGCACTAATGGTATCCCCACTTATAGACAGAGAACTGAGGCAGGCTGCACAGACTGGCACACAGGAAGATTGGCTCCAGGATCAGATGAAAGTGAAAACCAGGATTGGAAGTAACTTGCCCCGAATCACACAGTGAATAGTACAAACAGAACTTATGCCTCCCCAATGGCCAAATGTACACTCTTTGCACTGTGCTCTGTTACCTGCTTCTAGAAATTCCTGCCTCTGGGTCAGTGCTCTATTTGCTGAAGGTTCTTTATAAAGTATATTAAACACTCTGTGTGCCTTGGGGGTAGAGTCCAGGTCTCATTTAGACTCTCTGTTCCTAGTGTTTGATATTTATGGATTGATTATATAAACTTGTAAAAATGTAGGATTTATCTATTTGTAATACAAAGATCTCATTCTAGAGAAGGTAGAACTTTCTAGCTGTGTGACCTGGGTTAAATATGAATCGTTTCTAAGCCTCAGTTTTCTCATCTGCAAAATAAATCTGAAAGTGACTTCCCAGGGCATTGTAAGGTTAAATGAAATGAAATTGAAAGTGTCTTGTGACTAGTAACTCACTATGCTAATGTCAGCAGAAGTCACCCTTCATATTAACCTTGCCATTTCAAGTGTCAGGATGGTCCTCACTGAGTGGCTGGAGGGCAGCTGGGGACCAGCCAGCCTGAAAGGAGATGTTGGCCTTTCCTTTTGCTCACAAGGCATTCAAAGGGCACTGTTGGCACTGGCGAGCTTGCCTGCAGATTCTGTGATTTCCCTGGGTTTCTTCGCCCACAGAAGAGACAGAAGATCCTGCCTACAGTTCACTGGGGCACTCTGGCCCGAGAGGAAACATGCTGAGCCCTCCACCTTGCCCTTTGAAATTTTCCTGCTTGAACTCTGGCTCCATCTGGTCTTTGCTGCTAATGCTGGTCTCTGGGCCAGGAAGGTCTTCGCACATGGGGAGGACAGGAGTGCTTATCAGCCTGAGGAGATGGTATGTGTCATGGTGGGTGAGAGAGGAAAGCCTGATTGGAGTCTGGGGAGGGAAACAAAGATTTAAAAAGTAATTTTAGGGATAAGAGGCAGGAGTTATGTAAAGATAAATAAATAATAAATGCAATGGGGCTGTCTTATTTTATTTAGTTATTTACTGGCAGAACCTGGGGAATTTCCTGTGAGGGAGGTGAGGAGAGACTGAATCTCTGCTGTGAACAGACACCATCTGAGTGAAGGGGTTGGGAGGTGGTCCTGTGTGGTAGACAAGAAGTTCTGGTCTCTTGTATTCTAAAACTTCCAAATTTTTCTTAGGGGCAGTTTTCCTATAAGCAACATTCTGCATGGAATACCGATATGTAAAACAATGCTGAGAGGGGATGGGGGACAGGAGTTCATTATGCTCAAAAACAACAAAAACAGAAACGTCTTTGCTATGTGGCTGGCCATGAACTTCCTTATTAGTGGAGACTCTTGGAGTTCACCCTCCTGCATAGGCCTGCCCAGCAGCATGCCTGATGGTGCCCAAGCTTGAAAAGCTATGAGGTAGAGGAGGTAGGAGTGGGTGAAGGATCATCAATCTCCTATCAGATCTGTTTCAGGCATTTCAAGGAAACTCAGCCCCCATTTGGTTAAGACTCCTCTAGGCTTTGTAAGGGAGACATAGATTCATCATTAGAAAGGGGAGTTGTTTTGTTTACATGTAGAACTACTGAGTATTGGGAAGAATGGTTCAAGATTTTCAGCGAGCCGAAGTGAGTCTGAGAGATTATTTACTCCTCTTCTCCTCACTCTTCTTATGATGAAATTGAGATAGGAGAGGTAGGTTTGAGTGTTCATGGCTAACCCTGGTCAGGCCCAGGACTAAATTCGGTGGTGATGACATGATGACAAGAGCTGCATTTTATTGAGCAGCTGCAATTTGATACCTTGTGCGAGATACCTTGACAATCTGGCCTTACTTAATTCTCACATTTACTCTGTGCTGTAGTATAGTAAAGACATTGCTATGTGTTCATCATACCATTGCCTCTTCCTGGACACAAGGAAGACATTTTCCATCCCAACTATGTTATGTTGGGACACATACAATTAAGTTCTAGACAATAGGATGTGGGTCAACATTATACCTCTTCCAAGCTTGGCTGTAAAACACTCTGTTAGCCCCTCCAATTCTTTTCTTCCTTGCCATAGCAACCTCAGAGGTGATATGTTCCAGATGGGTGGCTACAAGATAGAGAAAGGCCACCCTTCCCACTTTAGACTTAGCATAAGCCAGTAGTTCAGTGTAATAAGCTACTGAAATTTGGTGATATTTATTACTGCAGTAAAGCCCGACCTATTCCGACCAGTGCAGATGGGTTCTATTGTGATCCCATTTTAAAGATTATGAAAATCAAGACCTAATGCAATAAAGTAGCTGATAAAGGGGCAGAGCTAGGACTCAAATTTAGGTTGGTCTGATGATATAGCTCATACTCTTTCTATCATACAACTATGAGATTGATGGAAAGAGTGGTAAGGTGGAAAACAGCAATGAGCTTAAAGATGTGGACCTAGATGTGTCACTTCGGACAGGTTTTCTTTAGCTCTCTGGATATTGTTTGCTGGCCTATGAGAGAAGAAATCAAACATTTCCCATCACCCTTAGATCCTGACAAAAATGTTGAGTAGTGGTGAGGAAAATAGCATTACACTGCAAGCCATGAGGTCTGTCCTACTGCCTACCACTTACTTGGGCCTCCATGGGTCTCTTTCCCTCTAAGGATTTCTTCTTCATAATCTGTGACAGCAGGGAATTGGAGCAGATAACTGGTGAAGCATTTTTAGCCACACAATGAACCTGACCTACTTTGGAGGGCCTTAGTGAGGGTTAAATAAGAGGTTGCAAGTGCAAGAGTTTATAAATTGTAAGTATCATGCATAGAGGAGGGAGTACCATTGTGATCTGGTGCTTCGTTACTAGGAATCAATGATTCCTTTGGATTGTGTCAGACAAAGACACATGTTTTAGAGGCTGTTACTAAGGAGCTGGCAGGCAACCACCTGGCTGAGGATGAGGTCAAACTGATTCTCTCAGCTGTGGATAAAGAGACTGGGGCATAGGCTTATCCTAACTCAAGAGGAACTGTCGACCTCTGGACTCCTTCCCTCTCTCTCTTCCTTTCTTTTTCCTCTGCTTAAATATTGTCTTTCAGCCTGGCCTTTCCTGCCACTCCATCTAATATATCTCCCTCACCATCTCCGCTTAGCCTACTTAATTTTTTCCCTAGCTCTCAGTGGCCATGACCTGACAACACTGTGCTCTGTCTGGTCCCCTGCTACAATGTGAGCTTCACAAGAGCAGGCACTTGTCTGATTTGCTCATTGCAGCAACCTCACTTCAAGAAGAGTGCTTGGCACCCAGTAAATATTTATTGAGCAAGTTAAAGGAACCACTGATTCATTTTACAAGTGGTTATTCTCTACTTCTCTTGTGAAATATATCCAGAGAGAGAATTCTTAGAAGGACAGAACTTGAAGGCACTTGCAGGATCAGGTGGTACAAGTACTTCACTTGTCAGATATAAACTAGGGGTTCTAGAGAGAGGGAGAACTTAGAGAAGAGGGAAACTCTGCAATAGCCATAGCTTAGACTTGACACTTGAGGGCCCTTTTGAAGTTGAAAGCAGGCTGCTGTTACTGTAGTCTCAAAGTCATGCATGGTCTGTGCTGTGGATTGAGAAGACCAAATTGCTGGAAAAGACCGTACAACTTGGTTCATTGTCTTCACTGAAATTTTGGTGAACCAGAGACTCAGCCTCCATGGGCAGGGAAATTACTAATTCATATTCTGTAACCCCAGCATCCAGCAAGAATCCATACTCAATGGGCAGCCAGTGTTGAAGAAGTACATGGAGCCAATAACTTTCCTTCATTTCTGTGTCTCCCTGCTCTGGTTCCCAAATTTTTACCCACTGTTACCAATCTTATTCTCTACTACTTCCACACAATCATCTGAAATGTTTCCCTTTCCCCATTTCTTCCAGTCCTGTTAATAATTCACACTTCATACTCATTTCTTCTATAAAACTCTTTTCCTACTTCAAATTTCTTTCTTCTCTGTTTTTATGGCATTTGATTTTTGAGGGTAGAAACTCTGTGTTATTTATCATTTTATCCTCAATGCTTCACACAGTGTCTGGAACCAAATAATGACAATAATAATAATAATAATAATAATAATAATAATAGCAGCTATAATTTATTGAACACTCACTCAATATTATATACTGTGTGAAGCAGTTTACATGATTCATTTCCTTTATACCCATGAGTTGGCAAATTGCTGTTCCCATTTTACAGATGGTAAAATGTTAATTAGGACTGAGAACTCAGAAGTCATAATAATTACCCAAGTAAATACTAAGTGAACTGAATTAGAGGCAAAGGGAAAGGATGAAGCAAATTGAACTCTTCCTTCTTCTCTTTGCCTCTGTGTGTGTTTTCTTTTCCCTTTGAGCATCAAGAAAAAAGAATCCTATTTCCTAGAGTATCCAGGCATGCATGTGCATAAAAATGAGCCAACCCCAAACAAGGCACCCTGATACCTATCAGATCTTTGGGGACTGATGAATGAGGGCCCTCTCTGAGGCTGCCATCTTCCTTCTTGGAGAAATTCATGACTCAGCAGCATCCCCTCCTCCCTCAGACACAGGTGGCACACAGACCCTCAACTGCAACTCCTGCAGCAAGTATGGAAACCCACTCGAGTTGCAAATTAATATGCAATTATGATTTTGGCAAGTGCTCCAAGGAAACTCAAAAGGGCTTAATTGAGTGGCATTTTCCCATGAGCCCATCTCCAGACGAATGGAACAAAACACTTCAGATGTGCTCTGGTCCCAGACAGCACGGGGGGGCTATTGCCTTAGTGGGTGAAGGGTACTGAGGTACAGTGATAGGAATTCACCCAGACAAGTATTTGCTATTTGGGTTGGCTAAGCTACAGGGGGGAAAATCACACCAGTAAAGACTCCCAATGTAGAGGATGAGATAGGGGAAAAACAGCACTACGATGAAAATAAAATGTCATCAATCTTCCCAAGTGGGATTGGTCGGAACCCAGTCAAGGGCAATGTGCCAGAAGGAGAAGAGAGCTGTGTCCCACATCAGGGCTTCGCAGTCACTGAGCTTGAGCTGGCAGGTGAAAGGGCAGAGAAAAGACACAGAGATGAGACAACCTGATGGCAGCCTCTCGCTCAACCCAGGCAAGTGGCATTATCATCAGTCTCCAACCTCCCACCGTACACAGCAATAACCTCCAGGTGCATTAAAGATTTAAACAAAAAAGAGAAGGAAGTTAGTAGAATATTTATATAACCTTGGGTATTAGGGGGACCTTCCAAAAACAAGACAGTAAATTTAGATGCTTAAACGGAAAAGATAAATATATTTGTACATGTAAGCATTTACAATTTGTGCATGTCAAGATACCATAAGCAAAGGCCAAAGCCTCAAACAAAATGAAATAAGTGATAGTCTGGAAAAATATTTGCAGTGCGTATGAAATCAGGTTATAGGGACCTAGGTTAACGTTTCTGTGTAAAAAGTGCTTTCACAAGTTGACAGGACAAAGTTAAGCAACTTAATTTAAAAAAATAGGCCAAGAGTACACACAGGCAGTTCATGGAAGAGCATATCCAAATGGCCAAAAAGCACATCAAAGATGTGCAACCCGACCAGCAGCAAGAGAAGTGGGCATTGAAACAGCAGTGAGAGACCACTTCTCCAGACCGGCAAACACTGGAGAGAGCAAACACGCCCACTTACGAGGAGGGTGCGGGGCAGCAGTGGTCTCAGGCACTGCCGGCGGGAGCGTGATTTAGTGATTTGTTGGGAAAGTTACCTGACAATATCTTTTAAATTAATATTATTTATACCATTTGATCCCAGATCTGGAAATACATCCTGTGGATATGGGTATGTAAGGACTTATTTATAACAGACTTTTTTTTTTGGTGGCAAACAACACAAAATATCAACAAAAGAAGCCTGGAAACAATTTGAATGCCCATTAATGTGGGAATGGTGGGGGAATGTTGTGCAGTTATTATGTGACATGAGTTAGTTTTTTAACTTTCTGTAAATTTTGACCTGGAGTACTCTACTAGGTACTGCTAAATGAGAAAAGCAAGTATAATATCTATGTCATAATTTCAAGGGTAAAAACAAACAGCAATGGCAATGTTATTTGGGCATACATATGTATATTTTTATAGCTATGGAGAGAAATATTGAAAAGGGAGTGGAGCAGGATAAATGTTAGATTTTTACTTATTCATTTTTAGTTATAATGCATATATATTACTTTTATAATTAAAAGAAAACCAAAATAATAGCCCCTCAAAAAGAAAACCACTGACTACTAATGAATACATTATGCAGGGCTGGGCAAAAGTAGGTTTACAGTTGTAAGTACATGAAACACAGAGTTTATTTTTATATTACTGTTATGAATTATTGCATTATTTATTTGTATTTCAACTGTAAACCTCCTCTTACCCACCCGTGTAATAGTTACCAAAATGACCAAAGGAAAAGGCCAAGTGTTTCAGGAAGAATGTTGGAAGAGGCTACTTGACTACAGGCCAGGATTCCTGCTCTGGGTTGGGGATTTAGTTCAAGACATTTGCATTCCTGTGTAGCTCTAAGGATCTTTAGTTAGGCTGAGGGAGACTAGAAAAATGCAGGGTCACAGCAAAGCTACGAAGACAAGACCTTTGAGATAGAAGGGGCTCAGGAAGAGGCTATTGCACAGAGTGGACGCGAGGGTGAGGCTATAGGCAATGGTGTTCAATGAGCAGGAGATGCCTGGTGCCTTTAAGGGAGCAACAGAAGATCTGCAGCAGCAGAAACTGGACTGTGGCGAATGTGGGAGTGAGGGGACGAAAGGGAAAAAATGTAGTCCACTGTGTCAGCAAACTCTGGACTGAAAGGGAGGTAAGAGACTAGCAAGGTGGAGGGAAGGTTCAAGCTTGGGTAGACCTGAGCACCATCATGGAAGGGGCACCTATGTGAGCAGGTGATCTATTCAGTAAGGGGTTGGGGGATGGGTTACCACGCACAGTGCTTGGGTCTGGCTTGGAGACAGAGTCCCTGCTCTCTAAAACAGGAGTGCAGGACAGGGTAAAAATGAAGGACTTTGTTTCAGATGGTTATATCTTTGGAGACAAGCAGATCCCCATTTGGAATCCAACTTATTAACTCTATGATCTTATCTATATAAGCCCTTGTTACACTTATTAAGTAGAGATACTTAATGCCTACTTCTTAGGCTAGCTGTGTTAGGAAAAAAAGAGTGTCTGGACCATCTTTAGCACAGAATAAGTGACAGCTGTTGTTACTGCTGAAGAAGCAATGCAGAGTGGAGGGGAGCCAGACAGGCTGGGCTTGGAATCCAGGCCTGGACACTTAGTAACTTGTGACCCTGGAGATCCTAAGGGAAGTGGTTTCCTCATCTATGGTTAGGGCTATGAATGCAAGGATGTTGTAAAGTTCAGAGATAATGTTTGGCAAATACTATGCCTGGAATAAAGATGATGCTGAATATTATATGTAGAAGCCGTTACTGTTTTTTCTCATCATCCTTTTCATAAGAGGTGAAGTCATGGGGTAACAATTTTTGCAACAAGTCAGAAACAGTCTGAGAAGTGAATAAGCACTTTCCTACGTGGCAAAGTGACCCTGCTCCGTTAACATGGTGTGCTCTAGCTGTTCTTGGCTTCCTGAAATTAGAAGAGCGGGAGAGAGAGAGAGACGACAGGAAGTGAGAGGACAGAAGAAGTGCGTAAGGCTGGTTGCTCCTTTTAATCATCCCAACCCCCTACTCGGTTTCATAACTGAACTTCTATTTAAGCATTTCTGCCTTGTGAAAACTGCTTTGCGTGTTGTGGTGTTATGTGGGACAACCAGGAGACAGAGATCCATGTGGACTTGTGTGTTGACCACTTGCTTACTGGATGATACTGAGCAAGGGGTTTTACGAGCATCAGATCCTTATCTGTAAACTGTCCGATAATTCCCACCCTTGATTAAATACGCATGAGTTGATACTGAGCCAGACAGAGAAAATAGACGATAAATTAATATGAAGTAAATATTTTTTTCTCTTGGCTGCAGCGAAGGCCCCTGTCATATTCATCTCCAATCTTCACCCACCAGGGGGCCTGGCCTAAAGAAGGTACTTACATAGCAAGCAGTTCAAAATGAAATGAATACATGAATGAACAAATGAATTAATGTATGCATGTGAGAACAATGTCAAAATGGAAGAACTGTTCTCAGGAAGAACAGTACCTCAGAGACCTTTCTTCCTGTCATCAGAGACATGATAAATGATAACTTATTTTATGGCCGGCAGTAATTAGACAAGGGGAGGGGGTCGTTGCAGTCTCTCTCTCTTTCAGCTCTGTGGGAACTTTTATGGGGCTCAGAGGGCAGCCATTTCCTACCACCCCTGCATGTGGGCTGGTTCCTACATTCACAGGCCTCATGGACCCAGCACTGGGGTGAGGGGGAAGACCAGTGCAGGGCTGGCTGGCCCAGCCTACCTCCGCAGGTCCTAAGTCCACAGGGTCACTTGAGCAGGGGCCTGGGGCTCCTGACAAAGAAGTAGGATTAATTAGCTGTGTGAGCACTGCCACCACACTCATTCTCTTACTGGGTCTCAGTTCTCTCTTCTGTAGAATGGGACATTTACGTTAAATAACCTTTAAGGCTCTCTTTCCACTCTTGAAATCCCCTGTCTATACTGACTTCTTTGAAGCTTTTAGCTTGATTGTAGGTTCAGAAATAGCCACACGAGAGTGCTTGCGTGGATTTTCTGGAGGTCCTTTCTGGAGCCCTCGCGTTTACGGAAGCCGCACTTACTAGAATACGCTTGGCCGGTGGCTGAGGTTGCACACAGCAGAGGCCCTTTGGAAAGGAGGTGCATAGCAGTCTCCATGTCTAGAGATTGCTCTTTGATGTCCTGCCGGCCAGCTTTGTCCTGTAGAGTGTTTTGTCTGGCTGTCATCATGTTTACATGTTTTAAAATACCTTGTATGTTACACACATCCTGTTTTACTGATTCTTATTGCCAATCTGCTTCTCGAGGCACTGCAGTTTGTAATTTCTGAAAGTCAGGCTTGCAGTTTCTTCTGATTGACTCAGAAGGAGGAAAGGTGGCTTGTGTAAGGCCTCTCAGTTGGGGCTCCAACAGAACCTTCTGACTTTCATCTGAGCTCCTTTCTCCATTGCGATCTAGGGATGTGGCTCAAGTATAAGTTCAACAGAGACCAGGGACAGGCAGGTCTTTGACATAAGCTGTCCTGGTGGGGGAGGGGGGATCTGATAGTGGAGACTTCCTTAAGTAGATTTTGATTTTGGAAGAATAGATAATTAGAACGAAATACTCATCGCAGGTGGTATTGGCCTCAGTTTCCTCATCTACAGTAACTTGGATGATGGTGCTCTTCTTACCTTGAAGAGTTTGGTGGGCTCTAAGTGAAAAAGTGCCTAGAGGTGCTCGAGATATTGGGGCCTTTTTACTATGAACTTCCTGAATGTGGCTGAGGGGCTGACTGCACCTTACGTTCCTAACATTCCAAATTTCAATAGTCATATGCATTCTTACTTTCAGGACCTTGTGAAGGAGGGGAACGTGAGGGATTTACATGCACATGAGCACCGTGAGCTCTGTACAAAGGTGAGTGCCAGGGCACAAGCCCTCAGGGCAACCTCAATACCCACCCTACCTCCTTGGGACACCCATGCTGGATGGAGAAAGCCTCCTGCCAGGATGGACCCTGAGTTCGACCCAATTTCCCTGTGTTTGCATAATTCAAAACAGCATTTACTTTAACAGTCCTACTCATCTTTCGGCTGAGATGCATTTTCCTTTCCTGAAAATAGCCAGTGCAGATGCATCATATTTCTGACAACATGTTCTCTCACCTAACAGATTGAAATGATCATTTAAAAGCTCTGAGTGAAAGCTCAAGCTTCTGATTGATCTGATAATATTGTCTTGTTCCCATTTTAACCTACCTGTTCTTTAAATTGCATATAAAAATATGGTCCATGCAATATTAATACCCTAATAAATAATATACTAACAATTTGAAGCATGCCAATCTACCCAAGGATTTTTCATCTCCTGCATGTTTCATCAGAGACACTTGGTATATACTGAATAATCGTTAGGATGATGAAAATGATAATAACAATGAAATAAATATGCAGCAGTTTCAGTGTGGTGGGGAAAAACATGAAAGGTAATTCTCAATTATAAGTGAGAAATGGATGCCTGTGATCCAGGGATGGGCTCTGCTTTTGATGTATCACAGGTAAGGGCAGCTGTAGCTGGGTGTGAGTATATGTATAACACAGCCTCATCTGTCTAGCACTGTCAGCGAAGGTGGTATGGCACAAAAATAGAATTTCCTGATATCAGACATACAGTCATTTGAAGGAAAGGGCAAGGACTTTGAGACAGCTGGCCCTGGATTCAAATGCTGGGTCATCCACGTAAGTGCCCTGTGAGCTCTTTCCGCCTTCTACTTTCTACCTGGAAGACTGGATAATGACTACCCCACAGGATTACGGTGAAGAGTGAATCAGATCATGTATGTGAAAGTGCCTGGGCGAGGGCCTGACCCCTGGGAGGTGTTCAGCAAACACTTTCCCTCTTCAAAGCACAGAGGGCAGTACCTGCAGAGGCTCCATAAACAGTACTGCCCTTTCTTTACACCTGAAGCTTACACTATGAGGCAGCTGGTTGAAACAGCGAGAGGCTTCTCTGTGGCTTTGAGAGTACGTTCCAGGTGATTGGGGGTTTGGGATCTCTGATCTCCAAACAGAAGGATGGTTTGGTTCATCTGTATCTAAATATGGTTACAAAAGCATGGATGGCATGCCAGATTTTCCACCAAGAGGGACCTACCAGCATTTATCATGTTTACGTGTTTAGAAGAGTCTACAAGCATTCATAAACTTTCTTTTCACCATGAAGCAGATTTAAAAAATCCATTATTTTGGGAAAAACCTTTTTAAATGGTATTCATTTTATGAAAAGTTTTAGATTTTTCTTAAAACAAAAAAAAAAAACAAATGACGCATGTATTCATTCATAGGTCCTATACTGAGTGTTGACAGTGAACTAGTCAACAGGATGTGAACACTGAGATGTAAAAGCATAATTCAAGGAGAATGACTGACCCATACACTGTTGACTAGGTAAGCATAATCAAAATTGCTAAAATGGAGGACAAGATTCATTTGTACTTCTTTCTTGGGATTACTGTTGCTATGCGAGGCCATTTATGGTTCCACATACATTTTTGAAATATTTGTTCTAGTTCTGTGAAATATGTCATTGGAATCTTGGTAGGAATTGCACTGAATCTATAGATTGTTTTGGGTAGTATGGACATTATGATGTTAACTCTTGCTATCCATGAACATGGTATGTGCTTTCACTTATTTGTATCTTCTTCTATTTCTTTCTTCATTGTCTTATAATTTTCCGTGTACAGGTCTTTTACATCCTTGGTTAGGTTTAGTCCTATGTATTTTACTCTTTTTGTAGTAATTGTGAATGGGATTGTTTTCTTTTTTTAAATTTTAATTGTTATTCAAGTGCAGTTTTCTGTCTTTTACTCCCATCCCAGTCCACCCCCCCAGTGCTCCCCACTTCCCTCCCATTTCCACCCCCCTTAGTTTTTGTCCATGTGTCCTTTACACTTGTTCTTATAATCCCTTCCCTTTTTCCTCTGAAATTCTCTCCCTTCTCCCCTCTGGTTACTGTCATCCTATTTTCTATTTCAATGTCTTTGGTTATATTTTGCTTGCTTGTTTGTTTTGTTGCTTAGGTTCCTGTGATTGTTTTCTTGATTTCCCTTTCTATTAGTTCATTACTGGCATATAAAAATGCAACTGATTTCTGGATATTAATTTTGTAACCTGGAATGCAGACTGGTGCAACCACTTTAGAAAGCAGTATGGAGATACCTCAAAAAATTAAAAATGGATCTGTCTTTTGACCCCATGATCCCACTTCTGGGAATATATCAGAAGGAACACAAAACACCAATTTAAGAGAACATAAGCACCTCTATGTTCACTACATTGTTATTTACAGTCCCCAAGGTATGGAAACAGCCTAACTGTCTATCAGTAGATGAGTGGATAAACAAGTATAGGACATTTACACAGTGGAAAACTACTTTGCCATAAAAAAGAAAAGAAAATGTTACCCTTTGCAATAGCAGGGAGGGCCTGGAGGACATCATGCTAAATGAGATAAGCCAGTCAGAGAAAAACAAATGCCATATGATTTCACTCATATGTGGACTTTAATGAACAAACTGAACTAACAAGGAAAGTGGGGGCAGACTCATAGAGAGAGAGCAGGATGACAACTAGTGGGGAGGGGGATCAGGGTTTGAAGGGATTGAGCAAAAAGGAAAAAGGACTCATGGACATGGACAATAGTGTGGTGACTGCTGGGGGGAAAGGGTATAAGGGGACTAAATGGTAATGAAAAAATACAATAAAGGTGAAATTAAAAATTGATTTAAAAGATTCATTTGTAATGACAGGTCAATTGTGACACCTGTGATCAGGGACTATGTGAAAGAAGTGATATTTAAAGTAAAGAAGGTAGGGAAGCATATTTCAGGCTTAGGACATAGCTTCAGAATAGAGAAAAGTACATGGTCCTCCAAAGATTTTGGAGAATGATAGGTGTTACAGGGTGGTAGCACAGTAGGTGCATGATATGTTATGTTCCTTGATATGTATGAAGGTGCATGTTGGGTATAATTCTAATACTAGTCCACTCTTAGTCACTGCTGAACACGTTCTAATGTGCTTTGTGAAGGACTTATCCATGTTGTCTCCTTTGGCTATTAAAACAACCCTGAAGTCTATGTACTACTGTCCCCAATTTTACCTTTGGTAATTGAGGTTTATAGAGGTCAGGACTAGACAGTGCAATACTTGGAATTCTATTCCATCTTCTGGCTCAAAGGCTGTGTTTGAGCTCTACTGAATTCTGTTGCAAGAGAGAGGATACAGAAGAGAATAAAACAAGACCCTGCACTTAATAAGCCAGTGGTGAAGGTGAGACTTGGGTATGAACAGAAGTCTTAAGATTTTAGTCAAGATATGATCAATCCCAATCTGGAGGCAGGTGAGCTGTCAAGTTCATGGCTGGGATGCAGCTGAACAGAGGGGAATCTTTTTGAATTAGGTCTTGAACTATGTATAGGACTTTGATAAGCCAAGAAGAGAAAAAGACACAGCAGTCTAGGGGAACTAGAGAGTTTGGAAGCACACACTTCATTCTGCTTAGGGAACAAAATTAAGTGAAAGATGGTGTGAGTAAAGAACAGGAGAAGGGACAAGGAAGGAGCTTTAAACTTGGCTCCAGGATATTTTCCACTTCTTTTTCAACTAAATGTGACACCTTGGTTAGGCAAGGCTTTTGACCTTCTTATTTAATTCTTTTTTTCTCCATCTGTCAAGAAAGATCCAAGGAACTATTGTGAGGTTAAGCAGTGATAGTCACTGGTGTCTAAGGCACTCTGTCAACCTAGGGAATTATATTGTAATGCTACAGCAACATGGCCCAGAACAGTAGGTCACTATGGCAGGGGGAGAGGGAATGAACTTGACTCTCACACATCTATCAATGCCACTTCTCCATCAGGCAGGAGGAGACATCAGGCTTCCACCTACCCTGGCCCTGAAACTGAGCTCATAACTCCTTCAACTGTCACTGTTTAAGCCTTTAGCAGTCTAGGAAGAGTTTTTGATCACATGCTGTTAATAGAACAAACAAATTAAGAACAGGCAAAATATAAGGAGGGATTCAATGGTCAAATCTCATTTAAAAAGTTAGACAAAGTTACTTACTAAAAGCCTTTAGTGAGTTGAAGCACACTGAGAATATTTGGAGGATAAGATTTGGAGAACTTTTCCAAAATATTTTTGTCCACATAATCCTTTTCTCCCAGAGCTAGTGTTCAGCAGGTCAGACTAAGGGAAATGCTACTCTAGCTCTGGCCTAGTAAGTTCTGGCCTTGGCAGTTCTTTCTGAGTCTTAAGACTATGGGTGATACAGTAGAGAGAGCCCTGGATTGGGTGTCTGGGACCCGGGGGGTAGTCACGCTTTAAATCCACTTCTGTCCTTTTTTATGATGTGGTGTGGTCCTGGGAAAATTATTGCCTCTCCTCATCTATAATTGAAACAAATTGGACAAAATAATCCGAGGTCTCTTTGGTTCTAATACTTTATGAATACATTCTTTTCTGTAGCTTATTCATTTATTCTTTCATTCACTCAGCAAATGTGTACAGCATAGGCCATGTACATGTAACTGGAAAAAAAGGTTAAAAAACCTATCCAGTACATGCCCTGGAGGGTATCCCAGGCCAATGGGAGGGACAGACACCTGCACAGCAAGTAAGAGTCCAGTGTGATCAGTGCTTGAGTCCACGTGTGGCTCAGAAATGGCATCTCACCAGCCTGAGGGAGGGGATGGGTAGAAAATACTGTATGGAGCTAATATGCCACCTGAAGGATGAATATGCATTAACTGTTGGTAAAAGGAGCTCTGGGTGAAAGGACATCACAGATGGAGGCACAGAGGGACAAGTGAATGCAATATATTCTGGGAACTGCAACAACATCAGCAACAGCAACAATAACGACGGCAGTGCCGGCTGATGTGCTATTTTGAGCAAATATTAACTAATGCTCTGTATTCAGTAACATCAAATTCCTACAATTCTATAAAGTAGATATTATTGTTCTGATTTTATAGTTGAGTCAGTAACAGGCAATTCATTATGCTTTGTGGGGATTTTCCCCTGCATACACTTGACTTGTAGCAAATCCCAACTGATCTATCTACTTCATCTATTACTTGTCACTCTTGGTCCAAGATTGATTGTTTTTTCTTTTCATTGATGTTACTTCTAGCTGCCTCTTACCAACTCTAGTGAAGACATGCCACACAAACTTCTTTCAATATTAGCTTAGCCAAAACATTAGGATATACAAGAACCAGGATGCATTCTCAAAACAAAAATGAGTGATTTGCATATTTTTCAAGCTACAACTCTTCCCTCTATTGGATTGGGCCATCAGGATTAGGGTTTAATTAATTCAGTTATCCTCCCTGAAGGAAAGGATCAAACATTTATATTAATGCATTCATCCATCCATCATTTATTGGAAACCCATCCCATGGCAGACATAGAATAAGGTACTCTTGTAATTACCTCAAATGCCCCATGATTCAGCACAGGTGGTTTCTCTTCCAGGAAGTCTTTCTGGATCTACTCTCCTACCCCCTACCCCTATAAAATTCTAGCTCTGGTGACTTTCTCTGTATTCTCAATCTGCACTGGACCTTACTTGATCATAGTGCACAACTATCTGTGTACATATTTATAATTTTTGGTTTGGAGTCTGTATTAAAAAAGCCTATGAAGGCAGGAATGGTGTGTGTTATGTTAACTGTTGTATTTTCAATGCCTACCTGGCTGGCTGCATAGTAAGTGTTCACAAATAGCTATTGATCGACTGGGTGGACTCTTTGTTCTTTGAATACTGAGACATACTGAATACTGAGAATACTGAAATATGTCTGCCATGTTTGAAATCCTAACTGCTTACCAAAATGCCTGGAAATGGTAGGGATTCAGATATTTGTGGAATGAACCGAATGAACAAAAGATGAGAATCACGCTCTCTATCCCAGGCATTTTATAATCTAGCAAGGAAGAGAGATTATGTGTTGGCAGCATCCATCCTCTCTGTCGAGCAAGAGGATCCCATCCTTCCCTACTTGTAGGCCCTGTTGTTTGGATAGGCCACCACCCTTTGCTACAGGGACAGAGAGCTCATTCCCAAAATTGATTCAGGGGTGGGCATTTGATCCAATTCTTGCCAAGGAGAAACTATGAGCCCTAGGTCTTGGGGGTGAGGGTGCTAGAAAGAACCCTGGCTTTCACTGCTGTTGAAAGTAAGGATATGAAGCTTGGAGCTTCTGCAACCAACTGTCTACTACTCTGAGGGAAGCTGGCTGAGAATGGAGCCAACCCAGAGAAAGGAGAGCCAGGAGACTGTCCTAACCCCAGCTAACTGTATAGTTTCCTTTATGCTGACAATGGTATGAGTTAGTTATTAGACATTTGTAACAGAGAGTCCCAACTGCATAGGCCCATGACATTAAAAAGGGAGTGGCTTATAGAGAAAGTGCTGAGAGAGTTCAGAAGAGAGTTCAGGAAACAGAAATGTTCTAATCAGAGCATCAATGCAGGTGATCACTTTGCCTGAGAGCTCAAGATTCAGTTGGAAATGTTTGAATTAGACCTTAAGAGAGAAGCAGGTTTGTCCATCAATGTCGGTGAAGAGCTTCTGGAAGAGGAAACAGCAGGAGCAAAGTTATGAGGCCCAAAGCACAGGAAACACTTGGGAATTAATACTTGACTGGAACCAGAGGTCCATCACAGGCTGTGGCAAGAAAGGAGAAAGGACAGAGGGGAAGGGGCTGATTGACAGAAGGACCTGAATGCCAGACACTGCAGATGGGAACTGCAGATGGACTCTGCAGCAAATCTGAATTTTTCTTCCCAAGAGGCATGCACAGAGTGGTGATGTCCTATAAAGCATTCACTGACTTGAATGCTTGGACTCAGAGAGAACCCCGAGTTCACCCTACCTATACATTTGGGATCAGAGGCAGAGTTCACCTGTCTGCTTTATGACGAATACCTGTCCCCTCTCTTTCCTGATGCCATATGCAAATTTCTAACTATTTGTAAGAAAGGGGTTAGGAAGAAGATGACAGAACTACATATCAAAAGGCCCTTTTGGGGGTGCAGAGGTAAAAACAGCATCCCAAAGATACATCGCCCCACAATGTGAGTGAATTGAGTGAAAGGGAACCAGGAAACGAACAAACAAACAAACAAACAAACAAAAATAGTGCAATGGAGATCCTCTTCACTTGTTAGGGCTGGAGAGGAAGAATGTGTCTGGGAACAGACATTGCCAAACTGAGAATCAGGGCTGTCCCTGGAATTCCAGAACTCACTGAGACAATGCAATGGTTCATCTTCTACCCACTCTGTTGCCTGGGCCAAAAGGGGAGTTTCTGGCTGTTTCTATTCAGCTCCTGTTTGGTGAGAACTTAGGCAGAACAAGCCTGCTACATAGGTCCAGCTTCATGGGCATGTGATCTATTCAGCTGCACAGCGTCCCACGTTTACAAAGGCCCGAACCTTGGTTTAATGTCCTACTGTCACTATCTTGACATTTTAATCTTTTTTTCAAACAAAAGGCCCTGTATTTCCACTTCATACTAGAGCTTTGAAAATTAGATAGCCTAATCGGCTTCTAACCTGTCTCGGAGAATCGAAGAAACAGTTAAAGGTCACTTAAGCTACTAAGATTTGGCTCCCCTCCTCTGGCCATCATGGGGAATGGAAACTGCTTTACCTGGTAGGTCCTAATATGTGCCCAGCACTTGCCCAATTTCTCTTCTTAGTCTTATTCTCCGTCTCTCAGAAAGTGCAGCCTCTGCCTCCATGAGTCTGAATTTTACTACCTCTTGGGAGTAGATAGAAAGGGCACTTCCTCTAGTGTGTTTTCCTTGATTCTTCCTGTTACATATATTTCTACTTTCTCTATCTTCTTACATTGAACTTTTGTCACTTTTGTATTGCATTGCGGCTACTTTTGCCATGGAAGATGGAGCCAACAGAGCTTTCACAGAGGAAGAACTAGATTCAAATGTATGATCACAGACACCTCAAATTCTAGGAGCCTCAGGATCTTCATTGGTAAAATGGGAGTTAGAACTGCTTATTGTTTGGTGTTACTGAGGACAGTAAATGAGATACAACTAGGGGACTGTATCTCTGGTTTGCCCAGGATAGTCCTGGTCTATGCCAATTATTCAGATATAGTTAGTTGATGTGCCCTTTAACTCCAAAATGTCTTGGTTTGATGGAAAGTGATAAAACCTCCTGGTTTCACATTTAAAAGTTCCCAGCAAGGCATCAGGCACATAGTAGGTGCTCGAGACATGTTTGCAGAATCAGAAGCTTAAAAAAATTTCTCTGCCCTATGCTCTGTGTATGTGAGCATGTTTGTAGCTCTACCAAACTTTACAGATTTATAATGACAAACTATACAGAAGCTCAAAACAAAATAAAACAAAACACCACGATGATGAAACCACCACTTTCATCCTGCTTCTGATTTTTCCAGGGCTGTGATGTTGGCTCGTATGCCATTAACACAGCTTCAAGGGAGGAAGCAGAGGGCCACCTGATCTTTTGTTTTATCTGCACTCCACTGTCCACAGGTGCCTGTAGTCGTGGATGCAGAGGCAGCTGGACTTGTGGAATACTTTTACTTTTACATTTACGCTGAATAAAGTGATACTAATGCAGGTTGTGTGTTCCGGATTTCGGTTGGGGAAGAACTGGAGTCTGGGAGTGGAGCCCCTCTTTGTGTAGCTCTGACCTATTTAGTGAGTACCTGCCCTTCATGTTGGCTGCAGTGGGATTGGGGTCCCCTTGCAAGTGTTTCTGGGGCTTTGTGAACTTTTGCTTTGGCTGACACATTTCCCTCTCCTGCAGTACAGGGAACACCTCACCTGTGGATCTGGTTGGCTTGACCCACCCCGATTCTGGCTGGACACCTCATGTTGGGGGGCTCTGCCTGAAGGCCCCCCCAGCCACCACGGATGAGAATAAGTCTACCAAGACATGATCTGCATGGGGAAAAAAGGTGGTGGGTCTCTCAAAGAAGGGCCAAGAGCCTTTTCCTCAATGGGTTTTTATTGGGTTCATTTTGCACAGGAGTACAGGTAAAGCTCACTAATCATTGTCAGGCAGTAAGGAGCAAACAATAGATAGCATACAAATAACTACCAGGGCTTATTCTGAGTCAGAGTTTGTTAGCTAAAGGGCTACAAAACGTTGGGAAACAAACTCATTTCATACTCGGACCCTTATCATTTAATTGAGAGCATTCTAAATAAAGCAGGTTTCACAGGATTTTATATATTCTTTCTTAGGCCTGATCACCTGGGGAACATGCCCTTTCCAGCACAGGGCTGCACCACCCTCTGTCATTGTTTCAGGCTTAATTCAGGCAGAGGAAGTAAGGCAGCCAAGAGATTAGGAGATTTCTTGCAGACAGAATGAAGACTCAGGCTATGTCAAAGCCGAGGGGCGAGGGTCCATCACCCTCTTTTGCTATAGCCCCCAAAGTCCTTCCCTGGTGCCTGCCCATGATCATTCCTGTCTTAGGTCATCCCTCCCTTGAGGAATCTTACCCGTCATTGGCTAACCAATCAAGCATTGGGGGCCAAGCAGGGTGAAGAAAAAGAAGCAGAAGCGGTGCCCCTGCCAGGGAGATAAGCTCTGTCTCCTTAGTGGCTTATGGTCTGAAGGTTGCTCACTCAGCCTGAGCCATGGGGGAGTTACAGCTTCTGAAACCAGGCAGGGTGGTTCCCAACAACCTCACAGAGATGTGTTAGGGAACATGAAAGGCAGGGCATTTCATCTTGTTTGGTCAGAACTCTTGGTCCTTGTTTTTTTTTTTTGTTCTACTTTTATATTATTTTTATTATGTTAAAATAAAATTATTCATATTTAAGGTGTGTAACATAATGACTGGATAGACAGTGAAATGATTACTATAGTCAAGCTAATTTACATTATCCTATCACATAATTGTCATTTTTTCTTTCTTTTTTTCCCCTGTGGTGAGGACACATGAAATCTACTCTTTTAGCAAATCCAGTATTCAATACAGTATTATTAACTATAATCATTATGCCATACATTAGATTTCCAGATTTATTCATAAAGGAACTACAAGTTTGTACCCTTTGCACCCTTTGACGAACATCTCCCATTTTCCCACTTCCCCACCCCTGGTAATCACCATTCAGCTCTCTGCTTCTACATATTTCACTTTTTAGGCCCCAATTATAAGTGAGGTCATGTAGCTTTTTTCTTTCTGTGTCTGGCTTGTATCACTTAGCATAATGTCCTACAGGTTCTTCCATGATGTTGCTGAATAATATTCCATTGTAGATATGTATCAGATTTTTTTATCCATTCATCTATTGGTGGATACTAGGCTGTTTTAGTATCTCAGCTATCGTGAATAATGCTGCATGAACATGGGGCCACAGGTTGCTTTGAGGTACTGATTTCATTTCCTTGGGGTGTATATTCTGAAGAGGAATTGCTGGATCATTTGCTAGTTCTATTTTTAGGTTTTTTGAGGACACTTTTTAATGGTTATACCAATTTACAATCCCACCAACAGTGTACAAGGGTTTTCTTTTCTCCACATCCTTGCTGATATTTATCTATTTGATATTAGTCCCCTTAACAGGCGTGAGGTGATATCTCACTGTGGTTTAGATCAGCATTTCCCTGATGACTAGTGATGGTGAGCACCTTTTCATGTACATGATCCACTGAGTCAGGGTCTGTTAGCTAAAGGGCCACCTGTATGTCTTTCTTTGGAAAAAAATGTCTATTTAGTTCCTTCGTTCATTTTTTAACTTTTTTTGCTATTGAATTGTGTGAATTCCTTTGATATTAACCCCTTGTTAGATATATGGTTTGCAAATATTTTGTCCCAATTCATGGGTTGCCTTTTCGTGTTGTTGGTTGTTTCCTATGTTGTACAGATGCTTTTTAGTTTGATGTAGTCCCACTTATTTGTTTTTGCTTTCACTGCCTGAGCTTCTGGTGTCATATTCGTAAATGCATTACAAAGGCCACTATCAAGAAGCTTTTCCCTGTGCTATCTTCTAGGAGTTTTATGGTTTCAGGTGTTATGCATAAGTCTTTAATCTATTTTGAGTTTGTTTTTGTGTATGGAATGAGATAAGGGTCCGATTTTTTTCTTTCACCTCTTCATACCCAGCTTTCCTAACACCATTTATGGAAGAGACCATTCATCCCCCATTGTGTGTTCTTGGCACATGTAGTATGTAAATGGGCTGGGATTGTTAGATTAGGAGTGCGGTGAGAATGGCATTAGTAGGGTCCTGAAATATCTGACGGATACTATACATTACTCATGAATTAGGTAAAAATAACCCCAAATCTATTAGTCTCTTTTTTTAAAAAATCTAGTTCGTAATGAATATTACTGGTGACGAGATCAACCCAAATAGAATGGTTGACCATCAAAACTAATTTTTTCACAGGCTAGATTAGGTGCTTTTTCTTGGCACTCTTCTGAAACCTGATGCTAATATCTACCCTCACCAGTGGTCACGTTATTTTCTACCGATGGTATCTGAGCTTCTGTGTTTCTCATGCCAGCAAGACCAGAAACTGGCTAAGAGCAAAACCTCTCATTTCCATGTCCATGAGAGGCAGCAGTGCAGTTCAGGGCAGTATTTATCGAGACGTCTGGGACTTGTCTCACCTAGAGAGGTGAAGCAGCTCATCGGTCAGAACCCCATTTTAGAATTTACTTTGTGTGTGGGGGAAATAATATAGAGCCTTGTAAGTCGTTACAAAGATCTTCAGTGAAGATCTTTATTTCGAATGAAGTGGGAGCCCTTGGAGAGTCTTGGGTAGAGGAGTGATATGACCTGGCTTATGCTTCAAAAGGATCACCCTTGGGCTGCTGGGCTGAGAAGAGCCTGTGGGGGGTGGAGGAGCAGGAAGTAGGATGGTAGGCTCTGTGGTCACCTGGGTGAAACACGAGGGTGGCTTGAGCCGGGGCAGGAGTGGTGGAATGGTGAGAAGTGTTCAGATATGTTTTGTATTTTGAATACCAGGCTGATGGGGTTGCTGATAGAGCAAAGGTGAAGTATGAGAAAGAAAGGAGTCGAAGGTGACTCCAGTGTCTTTGGCTGGAGTAACAGTAGGTTGGAGTTGCCATTTACTGACTTGGGGAAGACCGGGGGTGGGAGCACATTTGGAATAATGTCCCTTCTGGGGTGGGAGAGGATTGCTGTCACTGAGCTTGCTCCCAGGCTTTCCTAGCTCTGCATACCTGCCTTTGGGAAACTCCAGTCCTGCGGCAGCCCCTAAGGCCCCAGCTCCTGACCCCTGCCTCCTTCAATACCACTTCATGTGCTGCCCCTTCTCTGGGATGTCCTCATGTCTGTCAGATGCAGCGAGAAGGAAAATCAGGTTCTACCCAATTAGCTCATCTTAAGTGGATTTCACTGTGCATTTAATTAAACCTGTTATAATCTTGAAGGGTATTTTGATACATGGTACTTGATACAGAGTAATTAGACTACTGTGAGCATGAACATAAATATCTTTGGGCTGAGGTTTTAAGCTGTGCTGTGCTGCTGTGGGTTCATAGGAGCTACTTTGCCAATAATTTCAAAGCCAATAATATTTACACACTTCATAGTTTGCAGCCTTCTCAGCCCTTCTGGCTGGTGGATCAATTGCAAGGTCGCTGGTTATGCTTTTCTATGGCTTATGGAAAGAATTCCTGATCCTATCACCTGTTCAAATGATTGCATGGCTCCTCACTGAGTATGGAATGAGGTCAAAACTCATTGAGGACGTATTCTTTCTTGGCCATACACCCATTATATTTCCAGTATATACTTGGTCTGCAAAGCTTTATTCCATGGGATGCCTGTATCTCATCTGCCTCCAAGCCTTGCTTCAGTGGTTTCTTCTCCTTTGGAATTCTTTGGTGTTTTCTTGTGTGTCTACCAGAATAGACCACATCATGCTGTAGTAACAGAGGACTAGGGTATCTCAGTGACTTTCCTATACCAGGGTTTTTTTTTTTTTTTCCTTTCTCACTCATTCTGTATAACCATTGCAGTCAGCTATCAAGGCAGAAGGGAAAAGAGAACATGGTGAATCACATATTGAATCTTAAAGCTTCTATTCAGGAGTAGCACACTTACTTCCACTAACATTTCCTTGGTAAAAAAAAAGTCCTGTGACCAAGTCTGCCTTCAGTAATGTGGGAAAGTGTCATCCTCTCCCAGGCAGAGAGACTGAATGTTTGTGAGCCACAATACAATCTAGAGTTGCATATGGAGCTTTCTGAGATGACCCCTTAATTTTATTTCCAAAGCAGGGATCATCTGCCCTTCCCATTAGGGTTTATTTTGTTTGTTTGTTTGTTTGTTCGAGTTGGTGCTTTCCTCCTTGAATGGCAGCGTGCATGCCTCTGGATGGCAGGGTGGTGTTGGTCATCTCTCTCACCTATGCTGCCTGGTAGAGTGCTCTGCTCCTTAGACATTCAAAACATGTTCTAGGAACTAAATGTTGCATCTTCAACAATGTACCACCCAGGAGGCAGCATTATGAACTTAAGAAAGCTAGAAGTGTTCCCCTTAGAAAGACATATATTTCTCTCCAGTAATAATTTTATCATATTCTATCCTTGTGCCAGCATTTGGGGTGCTGGTACGCTTTTTAACCCCTTTCTACCAGTGAGAACAGTGAAGCCCAGAAAGATCCCGGCATGCTCACTGTCACAGTGAACCAAGTTATTGCGAGGCCAGCACTACCTTTAAATGCAAAATTATGCCTAAGAATGATTACTATTTCATGGCCAAAGGGATAAGTCCAAGTCTTCTAACAGGAGATGGACTTTGCTAACAGATACTCCCTGTGGTTTTTCAGGGCGTGGGGATAGGGGAGAATCACAAGATTCAGTCGCTTAATTATTGGTGTTTACTCATGTTATATATTTTCTCGTACTACATTATTTTATTAGGGAGAGCCAGAAAGTGAAAATGGATCATCTGGGGTGAGAATGGAGAGAAGAGAGAAAATAGGAAAAGCAGAATGGAAAAATTAAAATGCAATGCAGATATGTTTTAAAATGTAAGTTTTAAAAATAGTCATTATGTGAATTCATTATTTAGTGCTATTAGTTACCAATACATGTGCTAAGAATTGGAGATACAGAGATAGAAAAGTACTAGTTCTTGCCCTTGAAGAGGCCTTCAGCTTGGAAGAGAAGATTGTCTTGATGCAAGGCAGACTAATAGCCACCCCGTAGGGGCCACAGAGTGCACACTGTGGGAGCACAAGCGAGTGAGGAGGGGAAGGCAGAAGCCGCTGATCCCAGCAGTATTACTCTAGTCCAGGCAGCTTATTAACGAGATTGTCAATAATGTCACGGTAAATGTTTCCAATGTTTTTTTAAAAGCCTCCAAGCATTTTATTGCATTTGACCCTTTATCTAATAAAGCTATCTGTCTACGCCAAGTGGTGTCAGCATACCAGTTAACACGGAGGAGCGGCCGAGTGAGTCCATTCCAAGGCCCGTGGTGGCTGTGGTGGGGGAGGACCTCCTTCATGGAAAGTGTCCCTCCTCCCCTTGTGTCCAATTCAACTCACACCCCAGGGCAGCTTGAGCTGTGTCCTGGGGTGCGTAGGCCAGTTCCACCCAGGCCAGTCTGATGATTTCCTGGGTGTGTTGTGGGTCCTAGTTCCACACTGGACACCAAGAAGCTGTCCCTACTGAGAATCCAAATAACATTGCTCAGGAGTGTGAGCCAGCCAACACGTGTGAGTTCACATCCTGGCTCCACAAATGGGCCTTAAGTCCACGGTGAACATCAGTTTTATCATCTTTAACAAGAAATTATGAGCACCTGACTTGCTGATGCCCTCTGGTTACTGCGAATACCTTACCCATTCTCTTCCACCAGTCCTACCACCCCCAGCAATACCTATCGCTTCCTGACAGCTTCGCTGGTGCCAACAGCTAGCCCAGGCAAAGTCTGTGCAGGATCCCATTGAACCCTCATAATGCCCTGGGGTTAACTGTGTCTTTACCTCCATTGTGTAGATGAAGTCAATGTAGCTTAGTTACCTCAAGTAACCTGCCCAATATCACACAGTTATTAAGTGGCCAAGACAGAACTTGAACCTAGATTAATCATGCCACCAAGATAAGCCCTTAATGATCGCACTGCACCCACAAAAATGTGGTGCCTAAGCAGGCTAAAAGGCCTAACTTAGAAAAGGTACAGTACAAAACACACATACACACACATACACACAAATGCACACCCCCCAGGCTTTACCCCGCAGACCCTGGATTTGGTGCATCTGGGATAGAGACTAGCAACATGTATTTTTTTAAACAAACGGTTCAGTTAATTTTGACAACGCTGGTTCTTAGGAACCTCAATTTGACTTGAAGAAGGTCCTGTTCAATTCTACTCTGATAGTAGAATCTGGTCTATATCCTTAGACTTTTCAATCTCATTAGAAGGTCATCCATTGATCCATTGGTGCTGCTCACCTTTGTGCTGGACACTGGTGATACACTCAAGAGGAAGTCACAGTTCCCAATTGGGAGGCACTCAAGGCTTATGTTTTTCCCATGTTCCCTGGAACCCTCCTCCTTTCTGCTTCCATACATTACTTCCAGAATGTGTTCTGGAGGCCTAGAGGGTGAGTCTCTCATTGGTCTCTGGCTCTGCTTTGCTCCTTTTATCTTTGGGCACAATACCTCTGAGGAGAGGCTAAAGCGAAGAGTGGTTTGTAAGGGTAGGTTAGATCTGTCAGGGATCACTCTCTCTCTTGAGCTCTTCCTCCCTGGCAGTCAGCTTGGCACTTACCTGTGGTTGCTCTGCCTACCTTCTTGCTGTATCCAGCAGCTCTCTGAAATAAACATCAGTGTCTACAGTGGGGCCTATCCAGCCCCCATAGGTAGGAAAGGGTTTGGAAGCTTGGAGACGGGAATGTTCCCTGGGAGGTCATGGATGAGTTTTGGAGGGGTCCACAAACCCTTGAAATCATGTATACATGCCTTACATGCATTGCATGTGGGAGATGGGGAAGTCCATGACTGTTACTGGGTTTAGAAAGCATTTATGACTTTCAAAAGCTTGAGTTACTGCTATTCATTCCCTCAAAGGGGATAAAACCCTGCTTTCGGAGAAGAACACATTAGGCCTGACAATTTCTTACTGAGCAGTTTTATCTCACTTGATTTTTGGCATCTTGCTGTGAAGTAGTTAGTATCTCCACTTAATGAATTTTGAAAGTGAGGTCTTAAAGCTGAAAGAACTTGGCCCAAGTCTCACAACTATCACATGGCAAAGACTGCACCCGCACCCAGGTCCAGCTGACTCCCAGCCCAGGGCTCAGGCCATTGCGTCACGCAGGCTCAGCCCCGGCCACTCTCTCCTGCTGGTCAAAGACCAAACCCGCATTAACATGGAGGAAACCATTCATTCCACTAAAAAAAATAAAAAGTTTCTTTCCTGCTCAGGAAAAACTAGGGAATCAACTAGTTTAAATTAGTGATGAAAATTCAAAGTCAGTTTTGGGGTATCTACTGTGTGCCAAGCACTCATGTCTATTATTTTATTCCATTTACTAAGAACTCTGAAAGTCCTCATCTGTAGAAGAGGGAGATGAATCTCAGAGAGGCTGGATTAAACTGCTCAAGTTTCCACTGCAGCAGGGACAGAATTGGAACCTAGGTCCAGTGAAGTCTTCATACTTTTCTCTCTTTCTACAATGTTTTCACTTGCTAGTGATTTACAGTACCTGTGTAGGAAGCAGCTGGCTACTAGTTAAAGCAGGGAGTTGAGGGACAGGAATGAAAATGGCAGGTTACTAAAATATCTCTGAACCTCAGTTTTGTCATCTGTGAAATGGGAGTAAATCATATTTTGAAAAATGACTGTGGAGATCGGATGGGGTAATGCATTTAAGTGCCTGACGCAATCACTTAGTCCTCCAGGTGTTTAGCTATTACCATCTGATTAGAAGGAGAAGCGCACACTGCTAACATTTGGACTCTCTCTGCTCCAGGTTTCCGCCATCCAGCAATGACTTAGTGGCCTCCCATGAGGCAGAACCGGTTCTATTAGAGAGTTTCTCTTTTTCATTCTGCTGGGAAATTTGAGAAGTTAAAAACCATTTTTCAAAATATGTTTTGACATTTAATTACACACATCCTCCTCTTTAGTTATAACTTACCTTGTCATGTATGCAACAAACAGGGGTTTTGATGTACTAAGCAT
>PVKM010006193.1:0-45063 GCA_004027735.1 Carollia perspicillata
CTGGGGCTTTGAGTTGTTCTGTTTGAGTCATTTTTGGTCAGGTGGCTCCTGTTACGTATGGGTGGAGGAGCCTTAGGTGTTTACCAGGGCGGGACAACCCAGCTGATGGGTAGTGATGCTACCTGTGGAGGCGGGGTCAGAGAGGGAACTATGGCACCTGTTCCGCGCTTTCTCGGATTTCTGTCCCCTCCACTGCCTTCCACAAGCGCCTTGTTTATCTGCGTGTGAATGTGTGTCCACGGTCAGCCAACCGCCCTGTGTGCTCTGCTCATCTCCTCCCCGTTTGGGGTCTGCAAGCTCTTCGCCACCCACACTCTCCGGTGCTCCTGGGTCTTCCAGCCACTGCTTCTTCCTGCCACGTTCCCTCTCCGCCGACTGCTGATTCCGCCCCTCTTACCAGTCTGGTTGAATGGTTGTTGGACTTCCATAGTTCAGTGTTCTGGTTGTGTTATTGTTTATAAATCTTTGTTGATCTTAATCTTGGTTGTGTGAGGAGGTACAGCATTTCTACCTACGCCTCCATCTTGGCCAAAGTGTCTAATCCCTGTACTTCTTCCCCCCCTCTTCTTCCCCTTTGCCCTCCTAGCTGATAACTCTCCAAATGATCTCCATACCTATGATTCTTTTCCTGTGCTGGTTATTTGCTTAGTTTTTCTTTTTCTTTTTAGATTCAGTTGTTGATAGTTGTGAGTTTATTGTCACTTTAATGTTCATAGTTTGTATCTTCTTTTTCTTAAATAAGTCTCTTTAATATTTCATATAATAAGACTTCGGTGATGATGAACTCCTTTAGCTTTACCTTGTCTGGGAAGCACTTTATCTGCCCTTCCCTTCTAAATGATAGCTTTTCTGGATAGAGTAATCCTGGATGTAGGTCCTTGCTTTTCATCACTTTGAATAGTTCTTGCCAGTCCCTTCTTGCCTGCAAAGTTTCTTTTTAAAAGTCAGATGATAGTCTTATGGGAACTCCTTTGTAGGTAACTCTCTGCCTTTCTCTTGCTGCTTCTAAGATTCTCTCTTTATCTTTAACCTCTGGCATTTTAATTATGATGTGTCTTGATTCTCTTTGGGTCCAACTTGTTTGGGACTCTCTGTGCTTCCTCGACTTGTATGTCTATTTCATTCATCAAATTAAGCAAGTTTTCTCATTATTTTTTCAAATATGTTTTCAATTTCTTGCTCTTCCTCTTCTCCTTCTGGCATTCCTATGATTTGGATGTTGGCACATTTGGAGATGTCCCAGAGGTTTCTTATACTCTCCTCATTTTTTTTGTTTTTTAATTCATGTTTTTTCTTGCTGTTCAGACTTAATGTTTATTTCTTAAGTTGCACATCACTGATTTGAATCCTAGCTTTCTCCTCTTTACTGCTGGTTCTCTGTAGATTTTTCTTTATTTCACTTAGGGTAACCTTCGTTTCTTCCTTTATGTTGTTGCCATAATCAGTGAGTTCTTTGAGCATCCTGATCACCAGTGTTTTGAACTCTGCATCTGATAGGTTGATTGTCTCTGTTTTGTTTAGTTCTTTTTCTGGGGTTTTGTTTTGTTCTTTCATTTGGGCCATATTTCTTTGTCTCCTCAATTTGGCAGCCTCCCTGTGTTTGTTTCTGGGTATTATTAGGTAGAGCCACTTTGACTCCCTATCTTAGTAGCGTGACCTGTTATAGAAAAGGTACCTGTAAATTGTGTGGGGTGGAGCCTTAGGTAATTGCCAGGGCAGGGCAACTCACTTCACTGCTTTGTGGCTGTGTGGGGAGGGGTGGGGAGGGGAGTGCTGCTGCCTGGCTTCTGGAGGTTTGTCCAGCTCTCATCCTATTTCCAGTCACTTCACTTGCTCCCCGTATATGACGGGAGCCCTTCCAACTGTTGCCCTGGTGCTGAATCCCAGAGTGGGAGGGTCTGCATATGTTCTAAGACCATGCAGGTCCTTTAGGCAGAGTTTACTGAAAATCTGGCAGTTTCTTCTGCCATTCCAACCTCACTGGTTTTTCCAGCCAGAAGTTATGGGGATTTATCTTCCCAGGGCTAGAACCCTGGGCTGTGTGGTTTAGCCTGGGGCTGGGACCGGTTGCTCCCAAGGTTCCCTCCTGATATTTATTCACCACACATGAATGTGGACTGTCTGTTATGCCACTGCCACTGCCTCTCCACACCCTGCTGTGTCTCCTTGCCTCTCTGCCTATTTCATGTCTTCACCCCTCCTACCCATCTGGATAAAAGTGGTTTCTTTAAATCCTTGATTGTTGGATTTTCATATAGTTCAGTTTTCTGACAGTTCTGGGGGTTGTTTTGAGGTTTAGTTATAATTCTTTCTGTGGTTGCACAAGGAGGCGAAGCACATCTATCTATGTCTCCATCTTGACCGGAAGTCCCCAAAATTCTTAATAAAGCCTCAATACTTTACATGACCTGCCCCTGCCTCCAACCCACTCTTGCTCCTTTCCTGCCACTCTGTCACTTTGTTCTGTAGTACACTGGCTGTCTTTCAGTTTCTGAATGAGTCATATTCCTTTCTGCTCTGGAGTGTTCATACATGCTCCTATTGGCTCGTCTAAATCCATTCAATCTTCTCTATTCCTTGAACTAGACTGAACACTAATGACGGAGCCTGAACTACTGAACAACTCTTCTGCTAATGTTAGGTTTCTTTACCTGGCCCCATGCTTGAGTTTCCTGAGGCCAGTTTGGATGACTTGATAAAGCTTCTATGCCTCATGAACCTTTTATTTTGTTATTTCATTTTATATCAAAATGTGTTAGGAATGCCCCTCTCCTTTTCTCTTATTTAGCTTCCAGCCCCTAATTCATTATCTCCTTTTCTTTCATTAGGCACAGTGACCAGTACAAAATAGTATACGATGAATGCTTTTCTGTGATTCAATTAGTAAATTATATAACCAATTCTAAAGTAAAGCAGGCAGTTATACGATGAGAGAAGAACCTGAGGAGGCTCTGAGGAGACCGACCGAGAGATGGCCAGAGCAGACGACCCAGTATTTACAAAGCTCCTAAGGAAAACTGCAAGTGGTGGGTGCATAATAAACAATTACTAATCTTTCTGAAAGTGTCAGAGGCTTATACCTGTTCTTTTTTATTCCTAGTTTTCCTTCACAAGAAATTACCTTTCCACACAGTCTGAGAGTCTGGAAGTCAAGTTGGACGCGGGCGCATCGTGTCCTCCAATAGCGTACAGCAGTCCATTCCAGGTGGTTACTCCTACTCCCCCTCTCCTTTTAGACATTTGAGCACAGAGAGTCCACTTATTAGTATGAGGGTCAAAACACTCTACTGACTTGAGACAAGAACTTCCATCACGACCACCAACTGCATAAAGTCTGTAAAAAGAACACAGAGTGGTAAAGAAGAAGCAGTGCTATGCTTAAGACAAAGAGGTTATTCTTACGATATTTCTTTGAATTTAAAGTGCCGTTGATTATAAGACGCACTGGCAATTTATGTTTCACTAGAAAAGTGATATGCTACCAATTAAATGACATATGTGTACATCATAAATACGTATATATCAGATATCACCATGTATACGTAAAAAAAAAGCTCACACGAAAGCAATGACAACTGTTTCACAGCTGCCATCTGTTTGACATCTGTTTGATACACCACCCTCAATTGTAAGGTGCACTGCATTTTTAGAGATGCTAAAATGTGTCTTAGAATATAGAAAATACGGTAGATAAATAAATCATGCCTTAGGTCTTAAATAACCAAAACAGGAACTTTGTTATAAAGAGAAGAAACTAACCTTCCCTGAGCACCTACCACAGGTAAGGCACTTCACATGTATTTATCTAGTCACCACAGTGATGCTATGAGAAACCATCTGTATCCCCATTTCATAGCGGGAGACCCTGGAGCTCACGGAGGTTAAGAGACTTGCATGCGGTTACCCACTGAGAAGCGGAACCAGGACACCTAGTTACATTAATGAGCAGTTGTACAGTGAACAGTAATAAAACAGAATAAAAGGAGAGCTTGAAACAATGGTATACAGATTAATATTTACTGTATATAAACAGTGATCTATTAATTTGAATTAATGCAGATAAGGGTACTGTAAGTTATCTAATATGAATGTGGTATGTTAATGAGCTAAATGTTGCCTTGGTCATATCAATTAATATGTAGTACTAATTTGAAAATCTTTTACTCTAAATATATGTAAAATATTTTAAATATTTGAAGTTTTAAATATTTTTTATTAAGTATAAAATCCTCTTGTATTTACTATTTACTTGGGAAGCTCTTCATAGATATTTTTCTATTAGGTTTTTTTAAAGTAATAAATTCAGTTCATTGCTAACACTAAAGGTAATACAGTTTTAATTTATAGAGGCCTCAGTTAATAGTTAACTATCTTTATAGTCTCAAGAAATATTTGAGCTGTATCAATTTTCTGCCCATTAAAACATTAAGTATTTATATTTGGTTAATATATACATTTAAAAGATTTTATAACTTCACTCCATAATTTAAAGTACACAATGCCACTCAAACTGGTTTTTAAATAAGAGGATGACCATATATTAAACAGCTATAAGGTTGTAACAATATTGTGCTCTAAGTTTAAGCTATATTGTAATATGAAGATTTAAATTTATCGATTAAAAACTACTTATTTGTGTTATTATTCTTAATATTAAACTATTATAATCTTCAATCAACACTTGAATATTGATGACAGAGTATTAGAAGGCATCAACAATTAGAAAATATCACTAATTAAAAATACATGCACACATACTCACACGCACACATACTTTACAATAGGCTCAAGGCCCCGTACTCTCTTCACAATGAATTCCCAAGCTGCACCGTGAAAAGTGCTATAGTGAGTGTGAACTCTGAAGCCACACTCTCTGGGTTTGAAACCTGGTCCTGCCACTTAACACTGACCATTTGTGATTGTGGACAAGTTATTTAACCTCCAGTTGCCTGAATTTCATCATCCATAAAATCTGGAAGCCCTGCCCCAGAGGATTATTAATGATCATATTTAAAGTACTTCGAACAATACCTTACACTTGAATAATATGGTACAAGTGCTTAAGGGGAAAAATGAATTCTGTCCTATTTTCTTTCTTTTTTTTTCATTTGTTAGATGGGTTTATTATAGATATTTTTACATTTTACTGATAAGGCTAACATATCCAATTAATAATTTTGTTTGAAATTCGTGGAGGTTTTTTTTCTTTAAAAAAAAAATTTTTTTTTATTGTTCAAGTAGTTTTCTGCCTTTCCCCCCACCCTTCCCCACCACCTCCTTGATGAGCCCTCCCCACCTCCCTCCCCTGTTTGCACCCTGCCTTGTTATTGTCCCTGTGTCCTTTATAATTGTTACTGTAAACCCTTCACCCTTTCCCCCATCATCCCCTCCCCTCTGGTCACTGTCAGCCTGTTCTCAATTTCCATGTCTTTGGCTCTACTTTGCTTGCTTGTTCGTTTTGTTGATTAGGTTCCTGTTAAAGGTGAGATCACTGTTTTCATTCTTTAGAAAGTGGCATTTTTAGGAAATGTTAGATGTACAACATTTATACTATGCTAATATTAAGGGCTAAATTGTATCAGTAACACTTTCTGAAGACTCATTATCTCAAGCAATGGTCTTCAAACTGGATTCTAAGAACTAGATTCTGTGAAGGACTTTAGGGGGTCCCCAAAAGCAATTCATTTGCAATTCAAGTTTTAATTTTCAAAAATATCACCTGGCTTAATTAAATACCAAGCAAGATTCAGAACTCATCTTTCTTTTGCATGACAGTACCTATTAGAATAAAAAAAGAAATAGTATGTCAAATTGTGATAGTTTTGTACTAAATATTTAAAATGTAAGATTTAGGCCATGGTTAACTTTTAAAATTAGGTCTTGCCTGACTTTTAAAATTATGATCAAGAATGCCAATGGTTGGTAGGTGATATTTCAGATTAAACTTAGAAAAAAAATGTTCTCCTATCTGCAAACTACTTGAATAATTTAACTGAAGTTTCCTGAGATTCCAATGAAATTACTCTAGTAGTTAAAATAACTGTTCCTATTTTCAGCTTATTTGTGAATTAGGATATTCTTCATACTGGACTACTAAAACAAAACATAGAAATAATATTGAAAACAGACTTATTCTCCTACATTGAAATTTATAATTAAGTAAATATTATAAACTTGAACTTATAATAAATTTAAAGTAACCTTATAATAAAGTTGAACCCCCATTTGCCTTAAATATGAGGTTTTTGTTAAGATTTCATTTGAAAGAGAGATTCTACTGCCAAAAATATTTGTCAGCCATTGGCTTAAAAGTAGCATGAGCAATTGAAAGTCTAAATAAAGCTTCTTTCTATCAAACATGGTAGGAAGAAACATTTTAACACTTTGAAATTTTTAACATACAGAGTGCAACTCCTAAGACATTGAAACAGTTCTTCCCTAAAGAAAAACTACGTTTTTCATTAGGAAGCATTGTAAAATAAATTAAAACAACAAAACAGTAGTTAATCCAGGCTTTTCATTTTATAGATACGAAAAATTGAGGTATGGAGAAATGATTTGTTCTAAATCATAAAATGGTAGTGAAAAAATACATAATTCATTTTTTTCAATCAGTGGCATGCCTTTTTATTTTAACAATATAGTTTCTATTTTTTCCTGATTATGACTATGTACCTAATAAACAAAACCAAGAAAATAACTTAGAACATTGCTACTTTGTTGGATCAAGCCTAGCAAAATGCTGGTCGATGAGAACCTCACTCTTTTTGGGCTGCCTGGAGCACCTACCTGTGTACCTAGATGGTAGCAGGATGGTCTTCAAAAAGGCTGCCCATGTCACTTACTGTAGAGACATTTATATGTAGACCTCTTAGAGTCTATTTTAAAAGTCATTTTTTTAAATATCTTATTCAGTGTGCTATTACAGTTGTCCCATTTTTTCCTCCACTTGCTCCTCTCCATTCAGCACCCCCTCTCCCTCAGGCAACCCCCACACCCTTGTTCATGCCCACAGGTCATGCATGAAGGTTCTTTGGCTGCTCCATTTGCTATGCTGTACTTTACATCCCCAAGGCTTTGCTGTAACTACCTATTGGTACTTCTTAATCCCCTCACATTTTCACCAGTTCTCTCACACAACCCCTCCTGTATGGCAACCATCAAAATACTCTCCGTATCCATGATTCTGTCTCTGTTCTTCTTGTTTGCTTAGCTTGTCTTTTGGATTCAATTGCTGATAGGTATGTGTTTATTGCCACTTTATTACTCATAGTTTTGATCCTCTTTTTCTTAAATAAGTCCCTTTAACATTTCATACAATAATGGTTGAGTGATGATGAACTCCTTTAGTTTTTTCTTGTCTGGGAAACTGTTTATCTGCCCTTTGATTCTAAATGATAGCTTTGCTGGGTAGAGCAATCTTGGCTGTAGGTCCCTGGTTTTCATGACTTTAAGTATTTCTTGCCAATCCCTTCTGGCTTGCAAAGTTTCTTTTAAGAAATAAACTGATAGTTTTATGGGAACTCCCCTGTAGGTAACTAACTGCTTTGCTCTTGCTGCTTTTAAGATTCTCTCGTTATCTGTATCTTTGGCATTTTAATTGTGATGTGTCTTGGTGTGGACCTGTTCATGTCCATCTTGTTTGGGACTCTGTGTGCTTCCTGGACTTGCATGTTTATTTCCTTCCCCAAACTAGGGGAATTTTCTTTCATTATTTTTTCAACTACATCCAATTTCTTGCTCTTTCTATTCTCCTTCTGGCACCCTTATGATGTGAATGTTGGTAGGCTTGTAGTTATCCCAGAGGTTGCTTACACCATCCTCATTTTTTTGGAATTTCTCTTGTTGTTTTTGTTCTGCTTGGTTGTTTTTCATTTCCTTCTGTTCCATATCATTGATTTGATTCTTGGCTTCATCTACTCTACTGTTGATTTTCTGTAAATTGTTCATTTCCATTAATATATTCATCATTTCTGATTGGATTTTTTTATGCTGTTGAAGTACTCATTAAGTTCCTTGAGCACCCTTATATCCAGTGTTTTGAATTCTGCATCTGATAGATTGCTCATCTCCATTTTGTTTAGTTCTTTTCCTGGAGTTTTGATCTGTTGTTTCATTTGGGCCATGGTTTTTTTTGTCTCCTTAGTTTGGCAGCCTCCCTGTGTTTGTTTCTGTGTATTAGGTAGAGTTGCTATGACTCCCTGCCTTGGTAATATGGCCTGTGGGGTCCAGTGGCCCTGCCTCCCCTATTGCCCAAACTTGGTATTCAAGGTGTGGGCTGAGGACAACCTCCTCTTGTCGTTGAAACTTGATTGCTGTTGGCAGATCTATGGGAGGGATTTACCCAGGCCAATCAGCTATAAGAATTGGCTATACCACTGACCACAAACCTCCACCTTCTGTAGAGGATCAGCTGTGCAGGGGCAGGCTGGTGGTGCTCCAACCTGGTCCGTAGCTGTCTACTGGGTGCACAGGCTCTGGAGTTTCCTGGGTGGTACAGGCCAAAGTAAGCCCCCACCCGTGTTCCGCCTTGGGCCACTCAGTGTGAGCTACAAAGCAATCTGCAGCTGGCTGCTACTTATGCTGGGTGGAGCCAAACTGATCCAAAGCTGGCTGCTGCTAGTGCCAGGCCTGAGGCTGCTTAGCCAGAGGTAGGAGGGCTGGGGGAAGGCTGTGATTGGATGGGGCAGAGCCTCAGATAAATGCCCGGGGTGGGCAAAGTATAATCCCTGATGCCAGACACTTCAGTGCCTTTCAAGCTGCTACCCTGGTGGTGCTGGAGCTCAGAGGGAGTGAGTTTAAGTTCATATGCAGACTCTTTAAGAGGAACTGCTTGGGAGTCCAGAAGTTTCTTCCACCAACTCAATCCCTGATGGTTTTGCAGCCAGAAGTTATGGGGGCTTATCTTCCTGGCACTGGAACCCTGGGCTGGGGGGCATGGTGGGGGGCTGGGACCCCTTGCTACCGAGAGAGTCCTCCTGAACTTTTATCCACCACACGTGTGTGAGGGATCAGCCCATTCCACATCTGCTTGTCTCCACATCTCTGCCTTCCCATGTCTCTTACCCTCCTGGATGGGTGTGGTTTCTCCAGTTCCATAGTTGATGGTTTTCCGTTCAACTTGATTTCTGATGGTTCAGAGTGATCACTGGTCTGTAATTTAGTTGTAATTCTGATGCGGTTGTGCAAGGAGGTGAGCTGTGTTTGTCTATGCCTCTATGTTTAAACATTTGTTTATATCACTCAAAGTATTTCTCTTTTGTGATTTATTTATGTACATTTTTAAGTTGGATATGACATAACACAGTAATTTAGTTTATTGTGTTTTAAATAGAACTTTAAGTATTTTCTTACTTTCCACTGAGTACTGCCACACCTACTGTGCTCCTGGGTGTGGACATGGCGGCAACAAAATTCCACTGGCGAGCCTGAGGGTCCCACCTCTCCACTGTATTCAGATAGCTCCAGCCATCATGCCCTCCGACTGCATACATGGGACCTTCCAATACAGCTACACCTACAAGGAGGAAGGAAAGAAATGACTTAAAAATGACACATTAACTGAAATGTAAGCACACATCTTAAACATGCAAATTTAAGCAAAAAATTATGATATGGACATCTGGTTTACTCACAGTTCTTCTTAGTAGGAGGGTGAGTGAGGGGGAGAAATAGCACTATAGCTCTGGTCTTAAAAGTTTCAGTGGCAGTATTTTGAGGTCATGTAGTGGGGAAGTTATTAAAAACTATATGAAATGCACTATTTCCATATTTAAAACATTTTTCAAAAATATGGACTTAAGATATATTTGAGAAAGCATTTTTATTCCTTTTCCCCTATTCATTCAAATTCATGGTATTTTTATTACAGTTAGATTTGATACCAAAATCTATTGATGAACCATCACTAGGGAACTGAACCAGATTCATCTGTTCAACAAATGTCTATTGAGTTTCTACTGAGTGCCAGGTGCTTAACGGAACATAACAGATAAGGGTTCTGCTCTCATGGACCTAGTGTTTTAGTTGGGAGACAGAAACAATATATTTTGGGTATTGATAAGTGCTAATAAGAAAACCAGAATTGATTAATGGTAGAGAGAGTCAGGGGGAGACCTCTCAAATAAGGTGACATTTGAACGAACACGTAAATGAAGTCAGGAAACCAGACATGGACATATCTGGGGGAGAGAGGGTGCAGTAAAGGGGACAGCATGTACAAAGTCCCCAAGCCATGCTTAGTGTGTCTGCGGGACAGCAAGGAGGCCAGTTTGGCTGGCAGGGCGCGTGATGGGGAGCGGGTAGGAGATGAAGGAGCGTGTGCAGCCAGAGCATGCGGAGTGGCTGGGCTACTGCAAGGACTGTGGGTTTATTCTAACTGAGACAGAGAGCCAGGAGAAGGTCTTGAGATGAGGTGTGATGTGATCACCGACAGGTGAGATATAAATATGAATCACTAGAGGCTCAACATACCAATTTTGCAGTACAAATACATTTCAATTTGTGAAATCATGGACTGACGAGATACAAATATTCATCATTATGCATGTCCTGAGTTAACATGTTATTCCACTCATTTGTGCCCTACCAGTACTGGCTATTGTAGACACACACACCTACGCAGCTACGGTTTCAATCATATGTAATATCCATCTGTGGTGTGTTATAATTAACCAAAGGACAGGAAGAAAAGATAATGGTTCCATCTAGTCCAACACCTTAAATAGTATCTTTGCAAAGAAATAGCAGCAGCAGAATCACGTTTTCAGATGAAGTCTTCATATAATTCCCATATGCAAAGGGATAAAAGGACTTTTTCTTAAGTAAAAGTCCCTTTTATACGTTCAAGCTTAAAACATTTATTATAAGGTAAATTAATAGGAACAAGGCTGTTTTAAGTGATGCAAAAGTCTGAAATAAAGGCTTCAAGTAGACACTTTGAGCTATGTAATCATTCTCCTTTGAAGTTGCTACAGCTCAATAAAGCCTTTTGTTGGGTACCTGGGACTAATGACAGCATCCCACGCAGTCTAGTCTGCACAAAGCAGAGCTGGCTCGCAGGCATTCTCAGTCTGTGTACCAATATGTGTGAGAACTTACCTTAAGTTAGAATTAAGTTTCTTTCCGCCATGGTAGGGGGAAGTTTGCAGCTGAATCACACTATTGTCCCTGAATTTCATGGTCCACCTAAATGTATAAGTCTCATGCATGCTGCTTTTAAGATATATCTTCCCACACTCTGCACCTATGTAATAGGCAATCTTATGGACTCAAGGGTAATGTTTATAGTTTTCTCTGTTAAATTTCATATAGTTAATTTTAAGCTTCTTCTCTGCACCTCAGCCCTGACCTTCTGGCTTACCTCCTTACCAAACTTGAAACTTAAGATCACCTTTTGTTGAAACTTAATTGCACCTAACAGAATTCCTTACTCAACGACCACCAGGTGGTATCTTCATGCCTAGACAATTTTCACTGGCTTTTTGGGGCATCTTCTACTCAGGCGCTCAGTATTAATAGAGTACAGTAGAAAGCTATGCAATCCAAACTATGCCTTCACTGCTACTCATCCATTTTTTAAATTCATCCTTTGTGATGGCCTATCAAATTCTTTATTGCAGCTATATTTAAACCTTTTCCAAGCTGTGATAAATCAACAACATGGCCACAGATTCCTCCTGTCCTTGAATGCAATGGGACTCTGCAGCTGCTTGCATCGAAGGAGGCGTCTATTTCCCTGCTCTTTGAACCTGGGCTTGCCCGTGCCACTTGTGTTGGCCAGTGGGGTGTTGGGAAACAGGATGTAAGCAGAAGCTTTAGAATGCTTGTGCACTGGGCTTGCCTTTGCTTGCTGCTTTTGAAATCCTGTGTCTGCCACAACGTGAAGAAGAAGCCTGGGCTAGCCCGCTGAATCATTCACAGCGTCGGCCCAGATGCCTGTGTTCCCCAGGCCAACAACCTGCCTACCACTACACAGGTGAGTGAGGCCACCCTGCCAGCCTGTCGGCCTTCCACAGGTTAATGAGAAAACCCAGAAGATAGGTTATCGAAGACAGCCCAGACCAGAACAGCCTAACCCGCAGATCCATGAAGGAAATAAATGGTTGGTATGAGCCTCTGAGTTTTGCAGTGGTTTCTTATACAGCAAAAGCTGGGCGATACGCATATATTTCAAGTCTCATGTAATTTTATTTCCACCTCCTTCACTCTCATCAAACAATTTCTATTTCACCTGCTCTTTCTCTTACGAGATGAGAGGTCTGATACGAGGTCCCTAAACTCTCTTCCTTCATCTCAGAGTGGGCCATCAGTTTCTTGAGGGTAAAGGCAGTGTCTCCCACATTTTTACAAACCTACAGAGCAAAGAGTATGGCACACAGTGCACGTCACTCAGTGTCTGCTCAGTGCAGAAATAAAGAGTCTCCATCATTACATTCCCTGGGCCACCTTCAAGGTGTTCTGGGTTTTCCTCAATTCTGCTTAAAAACCATGGGAGACAGATAGAGAACAATAATACTAAAGATTTTTAAATAGCATTTCAATTAGGTTAGATAATAGTAATAGCCAACACAAAACACACAAGTCCAAAGGTGGCTTGTCAGCCTGTCACGCTACACTAACATATCCACGTTCTTTGCCCTGGCCTGTGGCTCAGTTGGTTGGGGCGCTGTCCCAGACATCAAGAGGTTGCAGGTTTGATCCCAGGCCACGGCATATACTTAGGTTGTGGGATTGATCCTTGGCCGGGACACATACGAGAGGCAAGCAATCAACGTTCCTCTCTCACATCGATGTTTTTCTCTCTCTATTCCTCTCTCTAAAATCAGATAAAAATATCCTCTGGATCAAAAAAAAAAACAGTCATAGTTTCATTTGTATTAGTTGCACATATACATGCACACATGTGCTTGTATTCTCTGCTCCTTCTCAGGTAACAGATCATGTGCAGGAATGCTTGGTGACTGTCGCCGCCACACTGGTTGGCTTCTGCCTGGTACAGAGCATAAAAAGGCCGTGGAACCCGAAAGCAAGATATTCTGAACAAATCTGCAGTTACACTCACCAAGGCCATGCCTATGTGTGGACATAGGCGGCATCACACTCCAGGTTTTGGTTTTGGGGTTGTAGCATTCTACAGTATTCAAAGTCTTCAGTCCATCTCTTCCTCCGACCACATACAGCTTGTCATCCAACACGGCAACACCGAACTGTAGCCTCCTCCCATTCATATTTGCCACAGGAGTCCACATATTTGTACGGAGATCATACTTTTCAATGCTTGTTGCTCCTTAATGGTTATAAATAAAAGTTATGTAAATAAAAATTTCACCATGATTATTTTATGAAATTATACATGCGAAAGTATACTTTTATTAGCATTGACAATAATGCTTCTATTATATTCCGATAAGCCCTTGTATGATCTGGTCCCTGCTCATATCTTTGACCTTGCCTGCTAATATTCTCAAGGGCATACAGCAGGGCACACACCTCCTATGCTCCATGGCATATGCAACACTCTGTCATTACAAGGTCAAGGGAGGAAGAATTACCTGTCAAAGAAGGCTGAGAAACAACAGCTAGAAGTGGGAGGAAAAGCTGGGTGGGTTAGTGTCATGGAAGCCACAGGAAGAAAGTTTATGGAAGGCAGGACTATGAACAGTATCAAATGCTCCTGTGAGGGTCAGGTAAGGTGGAAACTAAAAAGTATGATTAGATTTAACTGCATGGAGGTCAGTGGTGGTGACTTTAAGAAGAGTCCCTTGTTTGAGTGGTTGGGACAGGACTGGGAGATGAGGAATGGAGATGATTTTTTGGAGAAGTCTGGCTATAAAAGAGAAAGATGGGAATTACTAGATGGGTTGAGGGAGGTTTCGTCTTGTTTTGCTTTTAAAATTGGAAAAACTTGAGTTTGCCCAAATGGTACTGGGAAGGATCTAGTTATAAGGAAAGGAGCTGAAAGTACAGGACCTGACGGGATCCTGAGAGGGAGGGATGGGCAGCATCAGAGCACAGGTGAGGGGCTGCTTGTCCTAGGGAGGGACAGGATGTGCATTCTGGTGCAACCAGGGAGGGCAAGAGCGTAAGTGTGGATCATGTGCTTTGGGAACTGTGAGTGTGGGAAGTTTAGGGAGTGTCTGCCCCATGATGTCTACATTTTTTTAAGAATTGGAAGATTCAAAGAACTTGTTGTTTTTATGAAGTGACACTAGTGGAGTTCAGGGGGGGGAAGCCCCACCCCTCTAAAAAAGACCAATCCCCCTTTATGAAAAGTTTGGTTAGTGTCTACTTCATTCCCTTCTTCTAAGCTTCTAATACAACTGGCAATCAGTGCTATTCTCACAGAATCACAATCAGGACAAACATGTATCCTACAGTATTTGTTGCAATTAGGTCATCAGAGCACGAGTACTATTGATAAATCTCCTAAAATTTAGAAATAGTTTTATTGTATACGATAGTTTCTCATTATCATAGTTTTATTATTTATTTACTCTATAAAAATTTTAGGTTATTTAAAATAAATATCAAGTCTTTTTTTGTCCTTATATTCTCATGGAGACATATAACAGACTACCTTGTATATAGTAGCTGTTCAAAAGTATTTTTGAATTTAAATAATCTTTATTATTTTTAGGTATAAGGAGACTTTACTCCTACACTCAGATAATTTTATGTAATAGTATTCTTGACTCATTACTCTAAATTTGATTTTAAAACTTCCTTCATTAAATAAGAAGACAATGTCAATCATCTTTCCTTGCTAATGGATTTAAGAAATATTTATTTTATTTGAATTTTAAATTATTTCTTTATATCTAGTTCACCAAACAGTATCATTGTCTTATAAATTGGTAACTAAAAATTCTTTTGCTAATATAAAATCTTATATAAAATCTGAAATCATTGTCTGAAACATGTATCTTAATAATATAAATATCAAAGCATAACAAAATCCTAACTGCGAAATTCTATGTAAAAGTTTAGAACTTCCCTAATTTATACTGAAGAATTAACCTTTAAAAATAGTAGGCACACGTATATTCTACCATTATCTTAGTAGCTATTTAGAACCATCCACAGTTTATTTGTTGGGCTCCATACTAAACAGAAGGGGTCAAGAACCCAGTGATCAGATTACTACCCAACGAATACTAACAGATTTTCACAATAAAGACACTGGGAATAAAGTAAGGCCCAGGAAGATGTCTTGAAGAGGCTGGAAGGTCAGAGTATTTGCTTGTTAAGAAAGACTCAGAAATAATGTTGGTCAAGCCACAAGGGCCAGATTACAGGAAGACCTGAAACCTAGAAAAAGGAATTTACACCTCATGTGGTGAGAAATAAAAATCGCTGGAGATTTTGAGCAGAATAACGGCAAGTTAACCAAAGAAGAGTAGAGCCTCCAGAGTCGGATGACTGAATCCTCAGTCCAGCACTGATTAGTTGTGTGGTCCTGGGAAAGTCGCTTAAACTCTGTCTCGTATCCTCTTCTGTAGAAGAGGGCAATAACAACATTCAGCTCTGAGGGCTGCTGTTAGGATGAAACAATACAGGGCGTGCGCTGAGCAGAATGCCTGGCACACGTTAACGACATAAATGAACACAATCAAAATATGTGGGCTGCTGGGAGGCTAACTGGAATTAGAAAGATAGCACTGGACACTTGGAAAAAGAAGACCCATTTGAAAGAAGTCACTTGGTGACTGCAGATTTTAAGGTTGGAGAAGGGGTGGAGGGTGGGGGCAACAGCAGATTTTATATTGTTCACTTTAGGTACTTAGTATCTGAGATTCCTTCCCAGGCTTAGGGATTGTTACACTGTCCTATGAGTCTTGATGAGAGCCAGGAACCCATCTCCCAGAAAGCTGAAAAGACAGGTATTCCTTTCCTTTGGTTTTGGAAGTTTAGGATCCAGGACTAAGCTAAACGTGGTCAAATGGATGCTTGCACCTAGTATTTCAAATCCAAAGTAGGATTTATAAAGAAGATGTAGTTTCTGCCTGCTTCTCACCAGCCTTCCAATAAACTTCTTATCTACTTATATGAGCCAGAGTTGGTATCCACTGAAGAACAATGAACTGTGAATCCAAGGCCTCAAGTCTGGGAGATGTGGTCCGAGAAGCCTTGAACTCACAGAGTTTGAGGTGAGAGCTGAATATGAAACAGTATATTTTATGAAAGCTGCAATATAAGAATAAAATCAAAGTTTGAAAGTATAATTAATATAGGGGTAACAGTGAAAGCCTTGAAAAAGAGAGGGAAAGATAAGCAGAGCTAGGAATGACTACAAAGCTAAGCACCAGTTCCAGGTTCTCAGTGGATCCTTAATCCTTAGTTCTGCAGACTGATTATCTGGACTGTGGAGATCTATTTACACTCTAACGCTAATCAGTTACTTTACTTTATGCATTTCTCTACTGTTTAGTCATCAAGCCTATATTCAGAACTTAAGCATTGTACATACATAACTCTCTGCTATAGGTTATATGGAATACTATCCATATTGCTCTATCTATATCTTTGTCTCCACAAACCTGAAAGTTAAATAATAATTTAAGACTTTCTATAAGAGCTCATATTTTTATGTGTCTTAGAAATGTCACACAGAAGAGAAACCTTTAGACATGATTAGTGCATCATGTGCATTAGCCATGCAAGTAATTCAAGAGATGGCAGAGGACATCTTCACGCATTAGACAAATACTTACTGATGCTGTCTAAGGGCAAGGCACTGTTCTAGGCTCTGAGAATATGTAAGTAAACAACAAAATCCTTGCTGTTTTGGAGCTTACTTGGGGGAAGAGGTAGACCACAAACAAATGTATCAAGTGCTATGAAGAAATAAGAAGCAGAGCAAAGAGGTAGACAGTAGTAAGCAAAAGATCAGAAAGGAATGGGCAAGAGGTTGCTACTGAATGGTCACAGAAGTCCTCTTTGACATCTGAGAAGAGATTTGAGCAAGCAATTTCTGCTAGGCCTTCCAATATCAAGGCACAGAGCAGCCATGAGAGGAAGAGCTAGGGCGATAATTCTGACATGGGATAATGTCTGGCATGTTAGATGAACTAAGAGGCCAATGGGACTGAAGCACAAGGAGGGAGGGGAGAAGTAGAGTGAGCTGAGATCAGACAGGTAGCCAAAGTCAGGGAGGTACTCTCAGGGGAGGGCGACCGTTAGAATTCAGGAGGAGATTAATGTCTACTGAGAGGTAATACACAGAAGGCTTCTAGCACAACACCTGGCACTGGGTAGGCAGTATGTATGGTGTTTGTTCTGTCATTACTACTGTTAATAGCAACTGTTGCAGGAATAGTACAAGGAATCCCCGGATGCCCTTGACCCAGCTTTCCCAACTGTTTATGTTTTACTACATTTTCCTTCTATGTGTGTAGGGGTTTTCCCCTGAACTGTTTAAGAGTAAATTGCAGAAATGATGCCCCTGTACGCCTAAATGCCTGTGCATCTTTCCCAAAACAAGGAATTCTCTTACAAAACCATACGGCAATCACGAAAATCTGGAAAAGAACATTAGAATGCGGTTGTTATCTAATCTGCAGACCTTATTTAGATTTTGTCATTTGTCCCAGTTATGACTTTTATAGCAAAAGAAAACCCAGGATGACACATTATAATGGCTGTCATGTCTCATTAGTCTCTGTAATCTGAAACAATACCTAATCTTTTCTGTATTTTTTGCCACTGATATTTCTGATTACTACAGACAAGTTATTTTGCAGCATGTCTCTCAAATGGGATTTGTTTGTCTTTTCCTCATGAATAAATCCAGATTATACGCTTTTTACACAAATACCACAGATGTGCAGCTGAGTTCTTCCCTGCGCGTCTTATGCTGCTGGGCAGTCTCAGCACTGGCAACATGGCCCCTGAGGATTTGCTTGAGGTGCTGTGTGCCGGTTTCTCCACTGTAAAAATACTATTCTACCCTTTGCAACCAATAAGCAAGAGGTGGGGAGATCCTTTGAGAAGAAATATCCTGTTGCCAAATTTTCACCTACTAGTCTCAGCATCCTTTGAATTAGTTATTATTATGATGGCTGCCATATGGTGACTTTTCTAATCCTATCTTTGCTTCTGTAGTTATTAGTTGGCATTCTACTATCATAAGGAGGAGCTTTCCTTTCTCCCTTCTTTATTTGAATCAGTGCAGTCATGAATACTTACTGATTCAATAGGTTATAATATTTACTTGTTTTGATGCTGAAATTAGCCTAGATCAGACAGTGGTAGCCCCTACGGACTGTGTTCCTTGGCCTGTCTCCCTCAGGCCTTTGAGCACTTCCTACTTCCTCCCTCTACAGGATGTTCTGGGCTTATGTTGTACTTTCTCTACCCCAATGCCGGAGCCAGCCATTTCTCCAAAGAGCTCTTGGGCCATATTTATTACTTTTCCAAATTTGATGTTTTCTATTTCCCCAAATAAGAGGTTATTTAATAATACCTTTTGTTGAATCTATTCCACCAACGGCAAACAATGTACCAACAGTTGACTTCCTAGGTTTTGTCCGAGGACTTTGTAACATGGGCCGTCTCTCTGGTAACAAATGATACTTCATTGCTTCCATAATTAGTTTCTGACATTCTATATCATCCCGAAAAAGTGCATTATTTTCCATGTCTGCCAGGAACTAGGAAAAAAAAGTGAGTATATATACTGAATGATCAAGAAAATGTTAAGTGTAAAATGATAAACTACAGAGTTCACAAATGGAAGTAATCACATTTTTAAAAACATCCAAGTCTGGGCATCTATTTTAAAGTGAAATATGCAATACTTATAAGCTTTATATTTTATATTTCATTGAAAATCACAAAATTGTGAGGGATAAGTGGTATGCTGTAAAATCTTAATAGTGCTTATCTCTGGGTAATAGGGAAATTGGTGCTTTTTAAACAGTATTTTCCCCTACTTTTCTTTTCCCCAGATTTTCTAAAATAAATCACTTTACCTTCTTAATTAAAAATAATTTTAACTGAAGGGAAATAATTATAAGTTGACTAATTAGACTATATTTATCTGTCCTCTCAAAACAATCTTCAAACAATAGCAAAAACAAACTTACCAATTTCTTAAGAGGCAAAGAACTCTAACTGCTGATTATTCTAAGAGAATTAAAGTCATTTGTGAGTCACCGAATCCTATTTTCTTTTTACTTATGTAGTTTTACATAAATGCATACACCCTTCCTTTAAAAACTGCATTTCTAAATCGAGCGCGAGTTGAAGAACACTTTCATTTTCTTCCAGATGGAGAGCCAGTTCTGCATGAGCACCATTTATTAAAGGGTCCCCTTCATTTCCAGCTGAAAGGAAGCTTGGCCATATGTTATGTTCTCATAAATAGATTGAGGATAAATCCTGAAATGTCCGAGATTTTATAGCCTATGTTTTCTTCTAGGATTTTTATGGTCTTGAGTCTTACATTGAAGTCTTTAATCTGTTTTGAGTTTGCTTTTTTGTGTATAGTGTAAGAAGTTGGTCTAATTTCATTTTTTTGGCGTGGATCTGTCCAATTTTCCCAACAGCAGATGTTATGTGGGTGCTTCTCCCTGGACCTGGTGCTCTGCACTGGGGAGCCCGGCATGGGGTTGAGACCCCACACTCCTCAGGGGGAACCTTTGCAGCTGAGATATCCCTCCAGAATCTCAGCCAGTCCTGTGGGAGTGGGGTGAGCGCTGTTTGTGTCTCCGCCCTTCCCACCAGACTGTAGTAGGCAGTTAGACAGGCGTGAACAGAATAGGAACCATAGGCCAGGTACTGAAGGTCACCCAGGGTGGAAAATCCTGGGTGTCTAGCCACAGGCAAACTAGGAAAACAAGTATTTTCGGCTAGGACCTTAACTGACCTGCACCAGGCTGACCTTTTCAAACTTAGCACATCACTACTCATGTAGTTTAGACTCCCTGATATTTCATTATCACTAGTCATGTAGTTTAGACTCCTTAGAGGAGGAACAAGGTGGCTGGAGAACAGCCTCATATGACCCCCATATAAGCCCGTGTCCAGCCACTCCCTTAAGCATTGTCCCCAAGGACAATGTGGTTCTGGTCTGCATCAAATAATCTTAGGAACAAAGCGTTGAGTCTGTTGAACACAAAGACAGAGTTTTGGTCAAACTAGAGACAACATTCAGGTTTCAGCTTCAGGCCCAGAAAGGCAGCAAAATCAGATGAAGTTATGCCATGCCTGACATCAAGACCAGCTGCAATGACTAATAACGCCCCCCACCCCAGGGCCAACCAATCAGCAGAGGCTACAACTCTGAAAGGGCAGACCTGAAAAGCTGATGAATATTGTATTGAGATCCTCCCGTGACCCCAGATAAAAACCCGTAAGACAAAGGACCCAGTGTGTGCTCGTGTGCTTGCTTTGTCTCTCTCTCTCTCTCTGAAACACCCACGCTTTTCCCCAACCCTTCTTCCCACAGGTGTGTTCTCTCTGGAGCACGTTTGTGCCTTTTTTCCTAACCTTTCCCCAGGAGTGTTTTCTTTGCCTTTCTTTCTTCTAAGCTCCAGGGGCCCTTCTTTTGCCTCTATAACTTGTTTCTTGAGCCCACACAGCCCAGCTGGCTCCCTTCTTCTACCTCTGTGACTTTCCAAAGAAACATTTGCTTGTATTTGAGTCATGGCCCTGAAATCTTTCTTAGCCAGCACTCAAGGACTGCGTTATAACGACCGGTATCATTCGCCATTAACATCTCCATTTAGCTTCTTCTGTAAATCCTTGGTGATAGGACTTCTATTCAGCTGGTCTTCAGTTGGGTATTCAGGCTGATTCTTCTACATTTCAGTTGTAACTCCAGTTCGGTCGTGGGAGGAAGTGAGTACAATATCCACCTAATCCACCACTGCCTCGGATCTCTTCATACCACTATTACTGATAGCACACAGAGCATTTTTCTGGTCCTCAGGATAATCCTGTGACTTGTCAGAGATGTTATCTCCACTTGACAGATGAAGAAACTGAGGTGTGTGAATATGCTAGGTCATAGAGGTTTAAAACCTCAGAGCTGGAACTATTATTACATCTCATTAATTTATTTATCACCAGAATCCAGCATTTAGTGAATACTTAATAAGCGTGTAGCAAATGAAGTAATCTGATTTTTCTGGTTCCTAGCATCTAGTGTTCCTTTTATTAGCAGCTCTACTAATTCTTCAATTGCTAGGATAGGTTTGTAGCAGAGTCAAATAAAATTACTAACCCCAAAGCAACAATGTTACTTAATTGATGCAATTTAGGTTACTTAATTGATGCAGCCAGACCTGCTGGGTTGGAAACATAAATGGAATTTTTTTAGCTCACTATCTTTTCACTTAAACACTATAGGAATATATGTAAAATAACCTTATGGGATAGAATAATAAGAAAAAAAGCCTATAGACAAGCATATATTAATGTAATTAACATAAAGTAAATACTCAAATTTTGTTGAAATTATGACATTGCTTTTAAATAATCAAAAACTGCTTACCTGTGGTGCAAGAAGAGGTAGCCTAATGTAAGCCAGAAGTTTACTGAGATCTTTCCGTCTCTGCTCCAAATCATGGCGGACCCAGGTAAGAAGTGCGTTCAGTATCGTTTCTTCATTAGGGATGTTCATGTCGTCACTGGCCAAGAGCTTTGCAATCTCACTGGCTGGTAATAATACAAATTCCTGGTTTCTAATTACTTCCATGAAATGTTCCTAGAGAGGAAATAAATATCATATAAACAATACTGTTTTTTTTCTGTCCATTAGTTTGTTTAAAAGAAATGAAATATTTCTGAAGTAGATGTCAAAACCCAGTTGATACTTTATAACTTCCTTACAGTTTATTACTGCCTGCTAGGAAAGAAACACAGTAGGAAAAAACATTTAACCTGGAGCCATGTTGTTAAACCTTTTATTTCTATATTAGGTAGAATTAAAGTGGTGTATCATTTATTACATTTTAAAAATGGACATGGGACTTTTAGGTATTACTTTGTTCAAGTTAGGGATTAATTTTCACATGCTTTTCAAAGGAAGATTAAAAAATTAGACACTGAGATGGACGATGCTCTAACATTAAAAGCTAGTTTACATTTGTGGTTGCTGTAGAATTTGGCCCACAGTGGAGCCAAAGACCTGGGGGAGCTGTGCGGCTATTTCTCTTACTCGGAAATGCCTCCACGCTGGCTAGATTTCCTGAGACCATTCCGGACCACACGTCTTCTCAGACTCTGCTCGGGGAAGAGTATGTGTCCTTTGGGCTATCCTAAAACCAAACTGGTCTTTAAGAGTGTTTTAATGTTATTTTTCAGATTACACAGGATTTTAGGTCTGTTTTGAAAACTTTAATTTCCTCTGATTTATGTACAAAGTTCTATTGGTCTCATAGGAAAGTAAGAGCCAAAATAAACGTGGTGACCTAGAATGCAGTGGGACTCCAGGACCCTATACTGAAGATGATTCAGTACTGGCCACATACTAGAATCGTGTGACTTTTAATTTGAAATGAGAAATAGAAATGCCGTTAGATGTGAAAGGGTGACTTTTCCTGGGCTTTTATGCTAAGCAATCTAAAGAGAAGGGAAATTTACTCTCTGCTGTACAAGATTACAAGTCTTAATGCATGGATTGATTGCACAGTTATAATATAAATGCAAATGCTAGACATACTGTCCCTTAATGTTTTTCTTACACTTCCTACTGTGCTATGACTGTCTCAGCATGCGGAGTTACGGGAAAACAGCTAAGGCTATTTAAATTAGAGCTACAGATAAGGACTATCAATACTATCTTCTATATTAAAATGAGAATTATATTTTCCATATAGCCTGAAGTAACCCTAGGTAGGTACTGAGCTAAAATATATCTTGGGCTGACATTCTTTTCTGTAGAAATTCTTAAGAGGAAAACTATACATGAATAATTAACTAAATTCAATTGCTTCAATTCATCATGATTTGTTAAAGATGCCAAAATGAATCTGCTTTAAATGACTGATTATCCTCTTCAGAAGTGCATGTTAATAAAACCTCAGTGCTGGAATGCCTTCAAGCAAACTGCTCTGTGCCATCCACTGCACACTGACATTCGGAAATGATCCGGTAACGCAGAGCAGGAGCTGTAGCAATGCTGACACTCTCGACCCGGGTCTCCCACAGGTAGTTCAATCCTTAATAAATACTTCACAAGAGGATAAAAAAAGCTGATGCTTTTCTAATGATACTTATCTGTATTATTATTTATAATAGTAAAAAATGAGAAATAGCCTAAATGTCCAGCTATAGGGGGTTGTAACTCAATGCACTATTAAGTAGGCCTTACAAATTTAAGAACGAAGATCCTATAGATACATGGAAAAATGTTTATTCTAAAATGTTAGGTGAGATTCTGAAGAAATGGAATATACATTTCTAATTGCTCAAAGGTATAGTGTATGGCATAGTCAACGTTTATACAACACTGATGTAACTGTTGCCATACTTTCGTATAGTATTAATTGCATTTCATCAATGAGAAAAACCTATTATATAAACATTCACTCGATTGTTTATGTGTTGATATATCTATTTCAGAACAATGCCCTTTCCATTCTAGTATAATTTGCATTTAGTAAAAATTAAATTTTTTAAAACAACTTATGGAAATACTACTGAATTTAAGGTTAAACGCAAAGTGCTTTTCCAAAGTATTTGGTTTTGAAGCAGGTATTTTAGCAGAATTTAATGTTTTTATAGGTTTTCTAGATCATGAAACAAAATTTTAAGTTTAAACGTTTATATTTATTTTATAAATCCCTACTGACATTAAGTATCTGTAATGACAAGACTAGTCTTAGACGCTTTCGTAGAGGTTTAAGGACTTGCTCCAGGTCTCCTTCAGTGGCAGTCAGAACAAGAACAGAAGCTTCCAGATTTAAGGATTACAGGAACTCCTCATCCTTTCCTACTGGTATTCATTCAGGATCAGTGAGCATCTCAAGTACATGCACCACTTCCTGATTGTGACAGCTGAATTCACTGTGTGGAATTAGGCTTACTTCATATTCCGCATCCACTTTGTGATACAACAGCTGTCGAGCTACCAAACACTTGCTAGCATTATGCCCCTTTCCCCTTTGGAATAGTTTTTAAGCAAATGAAATTACTGAGGGATTTATTTAAATTGAAGATTGAATTCTGTTATACATTTTCATTCAGTTCCCATAGCAACAATTCAAATCACACAATCTACCTCTAAATTACTTATCATTATTAGAATTCAATTTTATGTCTCTGTTGCAACTGAATAATGTCAAACAATGGCTTGAGATAAAAAAATAACCTACAACCAATTGGCTACCAAAAGAGCTTTAAAAACATCAAGCTAATTTAAATTTATGTCTAAGTCTTAAAAATGCAGTGCCTCTACTATAAACAACAGGAATGACCTAAATGCATACAAATGTTTCCATATGAATAAAACTCCTTCCTAAGGAAAGAGTTATTACCTAAATTATGAACTGGTAATAAAGGTAAGAAATATCCAGTTTATTTTATCCATATTCATGTTATTCTAAAAAGTATCTGACCTTGAAATGAGAACTCTGCAAGGTTAAAATGAGAATTCTACCCGGAAGAATAAAGAGAGAGGGGAAAAAGTCTCTCAAAGGACTTAATTTAAAGGATGTGCCCTGGCCAGTGTAGCTCAGTGGACTGAGTGCAGGCCTATGAACCAAAAGGTCACCAGTTCAATTCCTAGTCAGGGCACATACCTGAGTTGTGGGCCAGGTCCCCAGTAGGGGACATGTGAGAGGCAACCACACATTGATATTTCTCTCCCTCTCTTTCTCCTTCCCTTCCACTCTCTCTAAAAATAAATAAATAAAATCTTAAAATAAAAGAAAGGATGTTAACCTACTACCACACTAGGTCTGTATAGTACTGCCCTGTTCTATACTCTCTTATGTTTCCACTGGAAGCACTGTGACCATCACAAACAAGAACATTTCTGAAAAATAATTACACCACAGGGAGAAAAACAAATCATAAAGGTTGTGCTTTTGTATGAGTGCTTTTGTTCCTTCACATGAATCTCTAAAGTGAAGAGACTAAATCTATATAATGATGATGACGACAATGTCATTTACTGACTAGGTAAACTACGTGTCAATCACTGTTTCAAGTGCTATACTTCTATTAAATCATTTAATCCTCATATTAAGCTTAGGAAGTAGGTAGAATTAATCTTCCCAATAGTTGTAAATATCTACTCTTATAATTTTCCCAGGTCTCTATTTCTCTACTGAAAAATTCCTAAGTACTTGTCAGAAGGATGGGGGATGGAGCAGAAAGCAGACAAAAACATCTCCTAAAGGCAGATAAAATTAGTAAATGGAGGACTGTATATGTGTATGTGAATGTTGACATTCATTCTTCTCTTAGATGCTAAACTGCCTTAAATGAAGCATTTAAAGCAAGAGTCTTCAATCACTGTCCAGAAGTAAAGATGCGCATGTGGACAGATGGTTATTCCCTAGAAATCCGCACACCTTCCCTTCCCCAAATCCCTCTACTAGTAAGACCATGGAGGTTGGTCCTAACCATAGGTCCTCAACATGCCCTTATTTTCTTGCTGTCCTAAATCAATCTGTACCCATTATCCTCCAGGCTTCTGAATCAGACCCCCTCTGTGCTTTATTTTGAGGATATAATTTGCTATAGTTAATACAACATCTTTCTATATGCCTGGAAACACTTCTTACATAAGAGGTTTATCTGTGATAAAAAAAACCTCCCCTCCAGTCACCTCTATTCTGCTCCAGTGCTGAATTAATCCTCTACAGTCACAATCACCAACTTCCCCAGTAAATATGGGGACACCTCTGAAATTCATCCATGTGCTATGAAGTAAAATGTTTGCTGGAAATTCGGCTTTAAAAACATCAGATCTGAAAGTCTTAAACGGAACAGTCCTAGGCTACTGTTCTCTGTGACTATGAAAATGTAAGGCCTGACTCCTGTATCCAGGAGATATATTACTTGGTGCTTTTCCCTCATAACTCAATGACATAGAACACGCTGGACAGTGAACCCGAGCCACAGAGCCGTCGATAAACAGCAACACGTAGATAAGCCCACAACAATACAGAATAAGACAAAGAACATACGCTTTCCTGCTTTTCAAGAAACACATACCATAGTATAATTGTGAGCCACTTTATGCAAATCTGTACAACCTTGGGCATCAGCAAAAGAACGGATCCCGAGACAGTTGGACGGGTGGAGCTGTCTCATCAGGAACTTACAGCACGCTTCCACGACCTGCGAGAGCTGGAGGAGGCACGCTGCAGACAGCAGGCACTCGATGTTGTCTTCTTTCAGCTCGAGGCGGCCTTCGCGGTAAAAAGGAATCCCATTAACCGTGGGATGATATTAACCTCAGTTTAGAAGCTAACTGGTGTTAATAGTAATAATTCTAAATAATAATCCATTATATGCATTTCAGACCTAGATGATTTAATATAGTCTGCAAAGAAAAAAAAGTACTAACTATAAAAAGTTCACTCCTTGTTAGTCCTGCTAGAATAAAAAAAACTAACAGCTCATTTTCAGGATTTTTAAAGGATGATTTAATTAGTAAAATATCTATTTTACACACTTCAAATTAAATGCAATAATTTAAACACATATAATTGATTGCATAATTATATTAACATTTAAAAATATCATTCAACAGCTTAATTATAATAACCATTTTAAAGGTTCTAATACATAGATCTTAACTTAAACAGGTATCACCAAGAGTGGTGATTATAATAGCAGAATTAACTGTTAACTATTGCAGGCTTTACTGAAAGCAGAAATCTGAAATCTCAGAATACAACATAAATCTAAGAGGTTTTAAATTTTCATTACCTGTATATGCATACTGAATCAGGGACCATAGTGAATTCGGTTCTACGCCCTCCATTTTTATTTCTTCCTGTCTTGCTTCCCTAACATCATTAGTAAACATGGCAGCAAAATAATCCGATACAGAGGACAGCACCAATCTGAACATGAGAAGAAAAATCCATGACCACATTAAAGTTGATGTTCATTAATAAATGCTACTTTTACAAAGTTCTGTATTTGTGAAATAATTTATAATGTGAACTGAGACAAAAAATGTCTCCCCTAAAAAGTACACTGTGTGCTGAGAATCACAGGAAACATACTCTAAGTGTGATAAAAAAAAATCCTACTTTTGTTTCTCTCTAACTTTGTTACCCATAAAAAGTGCATGGTACTGGGAAATGCATTTTAAGTCTGACAAATTGGTTTATGCTCTAGTTCCTCCCTTTGAATAATAAATTATCATTACTGAAAATTTTCTGCTGAGGTAAATGATTTATTTTTTCATTACTCAAATATCAATTTCTAACATCTAGGGAAAGAAAAGCTACAAGCCCACAGCATTAAATGGACAATATATTAAGGGGGTAAATATAAAGGTGGTTTTCTGTTTTTCACTTTGAAAATAATCTGTTTTTTAATTTAATCATTCAAGTAGTAAATATATGGGAGACATTTGAAAATAGTTTTAGCAAGTTATTTTTAACTTTTATGAGATTTATTATTGCAGTATATTAAATTGTGTTATAAAGTTACAATATGTTTGTATTAACACTACAAAACTATAACATTTTGTTATAATACATTATCTGTAATAGCTATGTTTCTAGATTTTTTGATAGTTACATATAAAACAGTCTATAAATGTGTATTTTTAAAACATGCATTCTTCATTTATGAATGTTTTGAAGATACTTCCGTGTCAGCACATTCTATACATTTACTTTATTCATATTTTTAAAGAAACAGAGATGATGGTACAAATAATGGTCGAAACTCCCCGGGTTCCCCTCTAATCCCGGTCTCCTTCTTCCCCAGGAGTGCAGCGCGGAGTCCTGAGGTCTGCAAGCTGCTCTCCAAAGTGCTGTGCCTGCTCAGACCCCGACCAACTGCCTGAGAGTTAATTTAATGTTTCCCCAGGATCCTGCCAGATGTTATAAGTTTTGGCCATCTGCAGGGTATTAAATGGTATCTCACTGTTTAAATCACCTGATTGCTCGTGAGGTTGAACATCTTTTCTGGTAAGTAATGGGTACTGTTCTAGGTACTTAAGAGGATACTGGTGTAAAAACATAGACAAAAGGTCCCTTCCCCACCGAGTCTTGCACTGTAGAGAAGGGAGACTCTAGAAGGGAGACAAACACTGTACAGCAGAAATGAACTATATGGTACCTTAAAAGTGACTTAGTTGCATGGGAGAAAGGAGTCAGATAAAGGCATATGGGGAGTGGGAGGTGGGTTTAAATAGATGGTTTCACTGGAAGGTGACAACTGGGCAAAGAATTGAAGGAGGTGGAGGAATTAGTCATGCAGGAATCTGGGAATAGCATTCGGGCAGAAGAGCAGCCAATGCAAAAATCCAAAGGCAGGAGCAGCAGCGTGCGTGTGTGGCACATGCAAGGAACAGTAAGAGGTCTGTGTGGCTCAGAGTGAGCAAGGAGAGCAGCAGGACAGAACATTGCGGAGGGAATGACAGGCTGCATCACACTGCCACTGTGAGGACTTGGGCTTTCACACCCAGTGACGTGAGGAATCACTGAGGAGTTTGATCAGAGGAGCGACCAAATCTGAGTTCATTTTCAAGGATCACTTGGGTGCTCTGTGGAAAACAGGATGTAGGGAAAGGAAGCAAAGGAAGGAGACTGGTCAGGAGTTTCTTGCATTGGTAACCTAAGTGGCATGGTGATGGCTTACGTAAGCATAACAGGAAAGGTAGTGAGTTCTGTTTTGGAAGTACAGAATTGGAGATGCTTCTATGAAATTCAGGTTGAAATATCTTTTCTAATAAATGGATGCTCATAACATGGACGTTTTGTCACAATATGTAATAGCATCTCATGCTAATTAAGTTACTGAAAACTGTAAGACCAAGGCCATTCTTCCTGATCTTACTTCTACTTTGGAGACTGTAACAAAACCTTTGGGACAGAGTGTTAATTAATTTTGAAAGGCGTAACAAAACCTTTGGGATCATAATGGTGATTAACACTGAACAATTGAATATGAAATTGTCAGAAGTAAAATAACGTCTTGTTTTTTATTAAACAGCTCTTTTTTTCCTTTTCTTGTGTCAAGAAATAACACTTCATTTGTGCTAAAGGCCTACGTTCCCTGACACCACTGCTCTTCATACTTCTTGGGGGTCAGCAAACAGAAGTTGAGAAAACGGGAGGTTATTTAAAACCCAGGTCAAACACTACTGACTGGTCTGAAGCTAGTGTGTTGTGCTTGCGGCTCTACGGAGGGAAAGCAACCCTTTTGGGGTCACTGAATGTGTAGTGATTTCATATGTACTGTTTTCTTTGCAGAAATTCCATGAAATATACCCCTTCCTCCAAACAGTCTGTCCTGATAATCAACTGGAATAAGTTACCTCAAATGTACATAACTAAGTTATCGAGAAACTATTTTCACACATACGGAAATTTAGGAAACAGTTACCTATGAGCTGGAATCCTGCGATCACCAGCAACTAGAATTACATCACACAACTGTTTATGTCTCAAATAGTTTTCCATCTTTTTAAAGGTTTGCTCAGCATGATTAAGGGCTTGGAAAAATTCATCTGATGAACATGGCTCCATAGTATGGCAAGATGATAATGTCTGACTGCTGTTGGAAGTCCTGAAGGAAAAGAGAACACACATTTTGAAATATCATTATTACATTAAAAAGCTCTTTCCTACCAAGTCCCTTTCAAGCCTTCAAATGTAATAGGAGTAATCAGTGCTACTAGCCAATATTAATACAGAATGAGTCATCATTTTTGTCTTTTAAAATCAGCGATGGCTCAAATCATATGTGTGTCTTGCAAACACTGTGAATGAATGTGACATCTGTTAGTTAACAGTGACACATATTCTTTATAGTGTCTGCTTTTGAGGTCTCTTCTCTGGTCAACATAACATCTCTGCTGAAAAAGAGCCAACCTATATTCATATTAATAACCATATCCCCTAACAGTATATTTAATTGTGTAAGAGGTCATTTTTGGAAGACAGAAAGGCAGATAGAAATCCAAGTCATCCTTTACTTAAAAATGGGTTAGGTTCCACACTTACTTATAAGAAAGATATTTAAAATATGAAATATATTTTCATTAAAAAACCATGTTATAACTAATTCATTTCATTCTCTGGTCAGTCTTCAAAAGCCCAGATAAGCTATAACTTATAGGTTAAAGGTCTTTGATGGCCTAATTAAAATTTATTTGAAATGGATAAATTATAATTTGAAAAGTATGAGTTCCGTCTATGTGATTTACTGATAGTAAAAAAATTAAAAAGATTAGGATTAAGAATGAAATCATAAACTCACTACCCTCCCCCTGCCCTCCATGACCTTTCCTCCACAATCACTTGAATTAAGTAATCAACATCTGTTGGCTGTGCAATGAACTATAACACTACCACCTGTGCCGTAACTTAGTTCTCATTTCTCACCAGATTCACTTTTAAGAATATTATGATTCTGACAAACACTTTGTTCAGTCAAGCCTCACTCTGTCTTAAGAGAATTTTCTTAATGTAAACATCTAATAACCTTACAAAAAGAAGTCATTGGATCTTTTACTTTTAAAGTAAAGGGAACTGAAGCCAAGGAGATTAACAGCTTGCCAGGAGTCACAGAGTTCATTCACGGCAGAACTAGGGCTGTTGCAGAGACTGCTGTGTGTTCACCAAAACGGCTTTTCCTCTTCCTCCTGGGAGTATAGCTAGACTCTATTTCCCAGCATTTCTGGCCGAGAGGTGTGGTCTTACGGTGGAACCACTGCATTGCCTCACGGCTACAGTGGCTAAGAGCAGGTGTGCCTTTTCTGTTCTTTCTTTCTGCATTCCTGAAGGGAGAGGCCCGAGGGCTCAGATGAAGGAAGAGGTAAAGCACACACGTGGAAGGTCACTCAGGTAAGCGCACTCACACCGACTGCACTCCCGGGAACTCTCACAGCACACCGAGAATCACCAGTTTTGGAAGTTAGTGGTGCCTTGACTAATGCGTATCTCTACCTAAGTGCTCACAGTGCATTTTTAGTGCCAAACAAAAGCAGGCCTTAAAAAATGTTCTTGGAGACTAACTGTCAACAATGATAACAAAAGCACAATATATATGCTCTAGAAAGGATTCGTTGTATACTATGCGTATTACTAACGTAATGAGTTGGAAAGTCTAGTACAATATGCTCAACTTTACATTTAAGATCATTAACATAAACATGTATTGAGTAATGTGTAACTATATGTTGCTTATATATATAAATGAGAATTAGAAACCACTTTAAAATCTAGCAGAAAAATAATAATGGTGGCTTTGATGAATAACAATTTGAAGATTTAAAACACTTTTCCAGCAACACAAAGCTTTATACTGTCAAAATACTGACAAATGATTATAAGAGTATTAATAATCCAAGGATTAGAGAAAATTAGAACATCTAATTTTCATAAGCTATAAATTCTTTCAAGGACAAGATAAAGTGAAGTAAATAAATCAAGCATGGTACTTCTTTCCTAGGTATCTATATTTTCTATCACATTTCTTATACTTTATGTTAAATTCTCAGTAATAACTAGAAGATGACTTAGTTGAATATTTTTTAAGTGAAGTGCCATCATCAAATATCAATGCTAATCAATGTTAAGTTCTGAAAGAGCAACAGCATTTTTATAACACTATCCTCACTGAGTTTTTACGGACCAGCTTTGGTGTTAGTATAAGCCCAATTAATACACAGGCCATTTCTTTTCTCATCAAGATACTCAGGGTGTTGGTTCTTCAACCTCTGGCATGAATCAGGATAACCAGGGGAGCACTTCAGCATCTGTGTTCAGAGCCTCATTCTTGAAAACTGATTTACTAGGCTTGAGGTGAGACCGGAACACCACATTTTTTAGAAGCCCTAAAGGTGATCCCAATGTCACAGGCTCAAGACCACTGATGTGAACATTAGGTAAAAGACAGACACATTACACACATCAGCATGTGAGGAACTTGCATGTTCAAAACACCGATTAATACAATAGGTACTTTACTTCAAACATGCAAAGTGAATTTCTTTGAGCAAAATATTTCAAATGAACTACTAGAACTTAGTGGAATATTTGTTATTTTCAAAATGAACAAAAAGGTAAAACATCAAATCATTTATACATATAACACATTAACAAAAGAACAATTCACAAATCTAAAATGTTTCAAACTTCGTTATTTGCTGTCAAGGCTTCAACTGCCTTCATATGTTAAATAAACATACTAGTTCAGTGTGACAATTAATTCACTGAGATTTCTGGATACAGCAATCACTACCACTCCTCCAAAGGAAGGACCAAAGAAGTGTAGCCTTCTGATTTGTATCCTATGAAAAAGTAAAGCCGTTTGTTTATAAAAGGAGCATGAAAGATGAAGGAACAGGTCTGGCTACCTGATAAATTTAAGAGTTGCACAGTTTCTAGCATTTCTTGGTTTGTTATTAAAAAAATGAAGACTCTGAATATACATTTTAACAATGTAAAAATCTACTAAGAAATAATTTAGTGCACACACATACAACTGTAGGACCTTAGGGACTTGGATAGTTACATAGAGAATTTTTACATCTATAGCACAGGTGGCAAACACAAGGCCCTCGGGCCAAATCCGGCCCTCCACCTTGTTTTATCTGGCCTGGCGCCGTGTTTCTACCCAGTGGTAGCACAGAGCTCTCGCTTAACTGTTAAGGGGTAGTGACATTTACACAGTCCTAAAGTTACATTTGGCCCTTTGAAGGCAAACCACAAAGCTGATATGGCCCCTGATGAAAATGAGTTTGACACCCCTGATCTAGAAGGAACCCATGCAATCATTTAATTCAACTCCCTTATTTTGCAGATGAGAAAATCTGAGGCCCCGAGTGGGCCACGATGACCAAGGACACACACATAAGCAGCTGGTTGCAAAGCCAGAATGAGGAGGCATTCAGAGTACTGGCCGACCACTCACAAGGGAATGGAAATTCTTGCTTAACTTTACCCACAGGCATCAGTGAGCACCAGGGCACGAAGGGAAAATAATGGTACACTGTGAGGATAACTCATAATGGTACTAATGAGGACAAATGAGCAGAAAAAAAGACATCAGAACTAAGGATCTTAGACAAAAGCCTGCTGCTCTATGACTGCTCCTAAGCCAGGCAGGAGAGAGCAGGAGTTGCTTTGGTCCCCGTGGGACAGAGGTCAAACTGCTCTGACACTCTAGCTCTGTGGAACTTACAATGGCAACACTTTCTATTTCTTTTTCTTCTGTGCTTTGGACTGGAGGGTTGAATTGGACAGGTATGATGTAGTAATTAAGAGCATTTTAGGAAGGCTCCAGAACTGTGTTAATACACTGGCCACTAGCCCCATGAGGCGATTTTAATTTAACTAAACTTAACAAAAATAAAAAATTCAGTTCTTTAGTTGGACCAGTCATGTTCAAATGCTCAACAGCCTCATGGGGCTATTGGCTGCCGGACTGGACGGTGCAGAGATGGAACATTTCTATCAATGCAGAAAATTCCACTGCACAGTGTGGATTCAGACTCCCTGTCACTGTGTACCACTCTGCAGAAGTTATTTTATTCCTTTAAGCCTTACCTTTTAAATAGCAGAACAGGAATAAGTAATACATAGAACTTTCTTTCAAAGGATACATCATTGGAGGATTATTAAGTGAAATAAGGAATGCACAGACCTAGCCCAAAATAAGTAAACTACTATTAGTAGAATTGCACTTTTTATGGCCAATGAGAAGGCCTGTAATCTCAGTCTTTTGTCTTTATATAATGTTGATTGGTTGGTAGTGTTTTTTAAAAAAATGTTATTTACTGATCTCAGAAAGAGAGAGGAATAGAAAGTGAGAGAGAGAGAAACATTGATTTGTTGCTCACCCATTTATGCACTCAACATGTAAGGTTGATTCTTACATGTGCCCTGACTGGGGATCGAACCTGCAACCTTGGTAAACACTCAAACCAACTGAAATACCTGGCCAGGGCTGGTTGGTTGTCTGTTAAAAAATGATCCCAGTGTTATCAATTTTTATAACTAAGTTTCATGCTTTCTAGTTAAAGTGGCCTTCCTAATTAAAGTAGCAAACTTAGCAGACATCTTAACCCACAATATAAACATCTGGGGATAGGCCATTTACAAAGCATTGAAAAAATATTTCTCTGTGATTTCTACAAATAGCAGAGATTTGAAGTATATCGTAGAACTTAGATGAGTGAGGAGGAGAAGAGCAGTTGGGACTGTCCCTTTAAGGAGAGGACAAGGCAGTTGAGTAAAGAGAAAGGACAAGATGCAAAGAAAAATACTACCATCGCCTTTTGTCTTCTCAAGACAAATATTGTCTGATTTTGGAATTTAATAAGCTTCTTTCCCTCCCCTGGTCCTGTGGCCAGAATATCTGTGGTGAAGAGAACGAAATGTTGTTTATAAGAATCAAATTTTCTTAAATAATAACCAGGGTGAAGAGGAAGGGCCAGTGGACACTCTCATACAATACTGGTGAGAATTAAAATAGCAGCGATATTCCTGATATGACTTTGAAAATACAAATTAAAAACCTAAAGATGTGCATACTCTTAGGACTTTATCCAGAGAAAGAATCATCTGTTTGTACAGAGATATAACTACAGAGAGGGCTTATCACAGGTTGTTTCTGACAGGAAAATACTAAAACCACCTAAATTTCAAAAAACAAAAAAAAGAACACTGGTTAAAAAAACAAAAATTATATCTGTGCACAGGAGCATGATGCAACCATTTAAAAAGATGTAAGAGAATCATGTAATGACATCGAAAACTGTTCTAGTGGATATCGATTGTTTGTGCCTATCCAGAATTCCTTCTATGGTAACAGACCCATCCCTGCCTTTCGGGAAACTGTCCATTTCTTGCCTCAGTCCACGTGGCTTGGGCAGAGCGGAATCTTCCCCAGTGCAGAGGTGAGCAAGGAACTAAGGCCTGACCAGTAAGAGTATCATATCTCCTGGCAATCGGAACCAATTTCAAGATGTTTGTTGTTATTTAAAAAGTCACTTTCTTTACACTGAGGTTGCTAAGGTGATAAAAAGAAAACTTGAAGCTGCTAGTGGTTTTTTTGCTCCCATGTGAGAAAATGCCATCACGGAGAAAAATGTAATCTAGAGAGAGAGAGAGAAATAGATTTCTGGTGTTGTTGGAGGATCTGGAGCTAGCCATGTCTAAAGCTAGGCTCCATTACTGGACTTTTTACTTAGGTGAGCCAAAAACTTCTCGCTTTTGCTTAAATTAGTTTGAGTTGGGCTTCTGTTTTCTGCAACCAGAGTCCTAATTTTAATATGTATAATAGGGCAAAGAAAGCAGGTTGCAAAACAGTATGAATAAGCCTGAGATTTTTATTCTAAAAGCATGTTTTATATTATGTACGTATAGAAAATATACTGGAAGGACACTTCTCCAAATTGTTATGGTTATTTTGTGGTGGCAGGGTAATTAGTGATTTGTTTTTCATTTTTGTCTATTTCTATTTTCCAATGTCTCTGATAAAAATAGGATGTAAAATGGGAAAAATCTAACTGAAAAATTAGATGCAAAGAATTCTTGAGCATTCCATTCAGCTGTCTTCACCTCTTGCGCTCTGTTCATCAAACCCGAACCCCTCTTCACTTGCACCACAGTAACACGTTCCAGCTGGACACACTTAGCTGGACACACCTACTTACACAGGTAGAAACCACATTTCTGAACTTCTCTTGCAACTAGCCATGGCCATGTGACTGGGTTTTCAACAATGGAACATGAGCAGGGTTCGTACACGCAACTTGTGTTACTTGCTTAACGTCTTCATTTCTTTCTTTGGTCTTTTCCATAGCTGGAATGTAGAGGGGGAGCTGAGTAAGCTTTGACCATAAAGGAAGGGAAGCACCTTGCAGGATGGAGAAACAATATGGAAGGAAAAGTCTCTTAGTGAACTTGTGAAGCAGAGCTAATACATTCCTATTTGGTTTAAATAATACATTCTTACTCTGTTTAAATCAGTCAGTCAATTTCAGTTGTTTGACACTCTGAATGCTGACTGATAGAGCATACAGATAGGTATCAGGGGTTCATGAACTGCTTGAACTGTACACAAAATAATTTAACACACACACATACATGCATGCACCTGCAGGCACACCAGGTGCTTCTGGGGAGAGGTTCCATGTCCAGGGAATCCGGACTATGACTGGGTATATATGTTTGAGGGAAGATGATGCCATTCATCCATCCCAGACACAAGTGCGTTATAGTCCAACCTTTGCCATCTCTAGAAACAAAATGTTTCATGTGGAAGTGCAGAAAACTTTAATTTCCAATCAAACCAGACTGGTTTAAACAAGGAGATGTAGAGACAACACAAAGAGGGTTCAGAGAAAGGAGAGAGCTCTGGAGAAAAGCTGATATTACGAAGATTACCCCATGCCTGCAGAGGAGGACCTAAATGCCTTCAGGCTGAGTCAAAGAATCGCAAATCATCTGATCAAGATTTCAAGGATCTCTGTAGTTGAAACACAGACTAGCAAGCAACCAATAAGACAGGTCTGCTGGCAATAGATAAAGATTTGAGGCCATGTCAAAATAATATGCCTGTAAGCCAGCCAGGCTTGCAATTTTTGAGAACCAGGCTAAGAAAACTATCTGGAGAGAGAAGCTGACACTGGTCAGAACCAGTCATTAACTATTATGTTAATCCAAGTTGAACAAGGTGATTAAATGAATAGTCACAGAGAACTGCCTACTGGTCTGTAAGCATGAAATCTACATATTAATTGTTTGGGTACAAAATGCAGAGATTTCCAAGTGATCAAGGTCAGTATCAATGATGGTAAGTCTGGTTGGTAGTATGTATCCCTGATATGACGCGATGAAAACGCCACTTTACTTCTGTGGTCTTCCTCCCCAAAGCTCATCACCTCAGTCCAATTAGGACAAACACATCAGACAAATCCCAATTGAATAAGACACTTTACAAAACTTATGACCAGTATCCCAAAGGGCCAAGGCCATCAAAAAACAAAGGAAGTCTGAGAAACTGTCACAGCGCAGAGGAAACTAAGATGCCACTATGACTAAACGTAACATGGCATCCAAGATAGGATCCTGCAACAGAAAAAAGACATTAGGTAGGAATTAAGGGAATCTGAACAAAGCATGGACTTTAGTTAGCAATAAAGTATCAATATTAATTCATTAATGGTAACCGATGCACCATACTAAATAAGATACAAATAATAGTGGAAATTGGGTGTTGGGTATACAGGAAGTCACCATATTCTATCTCTCCAGTTTTCCTATAAATAGAAAACTGTTCTAAAAACATAAAATTTATACCCGAAGTGTCATCCCATAGGCGAAAAGGTTGTGGACTTGGTCCCTAGTCAGGGCGCATACTAGGTTGCGTGTCCGATCGCCTGTTGGGGTGTCTGCGAGAGGCAACTGATGGATGTTCTCTCTCACTGATGTTTCTGCTTCTCTCTCCCTCCCTTCCTCTCTAAAATCAATAAGCATGCACTCAACTGAGGATAACAAACAGATACAGATAATTTATTTGTTTAAATGCAGTTTTATTTTACTTACTAATTTGAAGGAGTTAGCCTTCCTGTGCCTTATTGGCTTCTTCTGTAAAATTAGAATACAGGGTGGGCAAAAGTAGGTGTACAGTTTGAGTCCCTGAAACAGTTTATTCTTGTATCATTCTTTATTAATTACTATATCATTTTCCATATTAACAATTATAAACCTAGTTTTGCCCAACCCAGTATAACAGCAGCGATCTAACTCAGAAATTGGTTGTGAAAACCAAGTGAGTTAATATACTAAAGTGCTTAGAACGGTGCCTCACAAAGAGTAAGCACCCAGTCAGCATTATCACTGTATTATATTATTTTTGAATATTTATAAAGTACAGTAATACTTTATACATATTTATTGAAAAATAGTCTGGCACTAAAGTCTAACTTTATAAAAAATCTGAAATGGATTTACCCCAATTAAAAATGTCGAAAACTATCTAATTTCAAAGCCGGCACATTGAGTGAAGTGTAAGCTGTGCTTGTGTCATGGTCACGTGGTGGGCCACGTGTAGACCTTGCTGTCCCTGCTAAGACTCCATCGTGAATTAAGGTCTTAGGAACCTCAAGTTCACAGAAAGAGTGATGACTTTGTTACTGAGGGTCTAAAATTCCTCATGGGGTAAAAAACCTAAAGTTTGTATTTTAATACCAAAGTAATGACTTAGATGACCCTACAGAGAAAAGGCGGCTAGACTACAGACCCGAGATCAAAGTGAAGAGAGGAGAAACTCTTATGTCGCTTAGATCTGTGGCAGCAGGAACCGCCAGCAGGGCTGAGGCTCAGGCAGACGTTTCTCCTGGCTGGCACACAGCTGATCAAACGTACCAACAACCTGTGATGCCCTCTAAGTCCGGCTTTGAATTGTCCAGACTTACTGCAGGTGTTAGGATTCTGCACGTGTGAAACCACCCAGCAGTGTGTCCCCTTTGTCTAATTAGGGAAAACTTTGGTCTCAGAGGTCGTCCCTTTTTCCAACAGCTGAAAATGTCATTCTAAGTTTTGATATCTAAATAATAAATATTATGACTGTTTAAATTAGAAATTCTCTATATGTCATATGTATTCCTCCATTGTCTTTAACATTTTAAGATATCAATCTGTAGTATACTCATAAAATGAGTATTTGTTATATTTGTTATTATTTGTGAAAATGGAGACAACTGTACTTGAACAATAAAAAAAGAAAAGAAAAAGAATCATTCCCAAGTTATGTACAAAGATTTGATGAATATCTGTGTAGCTTCTTTTGACATTAACAGTGATAATTTCTGATTTGTTTATAGTAGAAGGACAACTACCTAGAGAGACTGCTCACTTAATCAAAAAGCTGGGGGCAAAAATAAATGTATCCACTCTTATGACAAAAATCAAAGACTCAGAGCCAGAGGACTAAAGGGAGAAGTAAGAATTAAGATATATTTAATTTAGAAAAAACAGAGAAGTAAAAGTATACACATAAAAGACATTTCTAAAATCTAGAATGTTTGTTTTTTGCAAGAAGATGTTAAGACAGAAATTTTAAAGCACTGGACAAATTAAATTGCTTTGACATATTTCCCCTCATATCTAAAAATCAGAGATAATTTAAGTACATTCTATTCTTGAAATAGTATCTTAGAAATAGTTTGGTTACTGTAGATGTGAACTGTTAACTCCCATTATATTATTTACATTATCAAACTTCTCGACCAAAAAATTTAAAACAACTATATTTCAGACTTTTTAAAACATCATTTTCTTATATTTATGTCTCCTATAAATAAAAATACCAATTTTATATTCTTGAAGTATGCACATAGCCACCTCAGTAAAAAAATGGCAATCTTCTTCTTTTATAATGAATGTCCCAACAAGATGATATTTCAATATGACTACTGAAGAATAGATTAATTTAATTTCAGTAATCATTAGGTATGCAAACTACCTTTGTTGTAAGGAATTATAGTAACCAATGTTTGTATATGACCTTTCCAAGATTATTCATATATACAAATTTTATAATCACATGTGTAAAATCTCTCTAAGTTCTAGATACATGTTCAGATTTTTATAATTTATGCTGGTAAATAAATGGTTTGTTTTGTCTAATTTTGTTAAAATATTATTTTTACATTGTACTGATTTTCAAATGGAAAGATGATTACTCTTTGGCTTCCCACAAAAATGATAAACCCTGAACCTTTTCTATACACAGTATTCTCCTATGGCAACAAGTCTCAAAAAAAAAAAAAAAGAAAAAAGAAAAAACCCCAAAACAATGGAAGCACATTAACTCAATTGATCTATCTCCATATTAAATTAGTTTCTCCTATTCCCTTAAGATAATGCCAAGTCATGAACTAATTAAATTTTTTAAAATGAAATACACTAGTTACCTATGTAAAGATATTCCCTTCTCTCCCTCACACAAATGATTATAGATGACTGGTCTTTATGTGTTGTTATTCCAACACCACAGTTCAAAATTTCATGTTCTGAAGGTTAGAAGAAAAGGTGGTGAATATCCCCAAGTAAGATATATTTGAATATATGAACTCATTTTGTTTCCATCTCATATATTAAAAAGAGAAAGAACCCATAATCAAACTACACAAATGATAAGCTATTTGCATCTTTAAATATTTTGAAATATTTGAGTGTAGATGAATCAGAAAGATGACTTTCATGCTCTAACTTGTTACACAATATACTAAGGTAGTATGCTACTCATTAAAAAGAAAATCCACTTCAAAGATAAAGTCAGGTTCCAAGGATGAATATAGATAAAATCATTACAAAATTTCCAATGTTTTCCTCTCCTCAAACTCATTTTCCCTTCTTTTTGCCCCCTCTTCACCAGCTGACCACATCTAACCCCTCCACATTCCCTCAAACTCTCCTGAAGGAATGTCCCTCATTTCCCTAAACAGCACAATTTTCAGTGAAGTGAAGGTAACAGGAATTAGTAGCTGTCATCTTAGAAAGAGACATGTTACTGTATTCTCTGTATTAGTCCGGAGAGCTGCAACACAGACAAGACAAAGAGAAATAGCCACAGAAAAATAGGATTGACAACCACATGGTGTATAAAAAATACTGACAACCACAGTGTTATCTCCTTGTGAAATCTTTCATTTTCATTAAGACTTTAAAATGATTCTATAATCTGTTGCAAACTAAAATGTCATAAAAATTGTACTGTAGAAATGTCTTTGATAGTTTTGCTATGGTTAAGGAAGGTAAAAGAATGAAGCAAACTGCAAGGCAATGATGCATAAAACTGCTACTATATATTCTTTTCAAGACAGAGCCAGATCTACATATGGAACACAAGGTATTTCAAAATGAATGCTATTTGTTGTCTTTATAATTTTACATAATTAAAATGAATATTAGAATATTTTTAAATCCCAAAACTACCACATATACATACCAAAATAGTATACATGTGTATATAGAGAGGTATATGTATAATGTTAATATTAATGCTAATAATACTATTAACTTATTTTAAAGCATTATAGAGAATATATCCCCACACCCCATTTCTAACGGTAAGAAAATAGTCAACCTGCATGAACTGGAATCAGATTCATTTTCTTCTTCACTAGTGCCATCCTCCACTTCTGGTCTATCCAGCCAGTGTGCACCGCCACAATCTTCTGCTGTAAACTCAAATGCAGGGACTTCCGAGGTGGATGCCATTGGCCAAGAAGGTGAACTCTGAAAATCCAGTTGGCTGGACCTTCGGTAACCAATTGAAGCCAAAGGCAACTGCAGGCTACATGGATCTAAAAACTTTCTCCCACCGTTTGCTCCAGTCTGTCCTCGATTCCAAAAGTCTCCCTGCTGGCTGTCAACTGCAGAATTAGGAGATGATGCTTGATGGCCAAACCACCTCCATCTGATTTTCAAAATCTGCTTCACATCAAACTCTTTACGAGAACCAGACATCCTCAGAGAAACCAAGTGATCGTCTAGGCAACGGGCAGAAAGCACTGCACAGAGATTTGTGCATCCGACCTAGACAAGAGAGGTATATGCCCTGCTGTACACAATGAACAGATTGAAAGGAAAATAAATCACATTCACATATATATCTGCATTCACTTTTATACCACTATGTCAGATTATAAAGAACAAAGGATAATGAATAGAGGTGAAACACGGTGGAACATTCCGTTCAATCAGAGCAAACTCTCACCCACCTATCCTGAAGCAGCTAGACCACTTCCCCCTGCTCTCCTTGCCCACACTGACCATTAGCTCTCACAAACACTGACAGCATTCATTAAAGTCCTTTCAAATGCAGAACACTACCCCCTTTCCTTACACCACAAATGACAGAGACAGAAAGCACTATCCTCTCGCAGTATCTGTCTTTGCTGCTTAGTGTATTAACTCTTTTATTGCTGAAACAAGACATTTGTTCCAGAGCATTTTTCTTTGTACTTAAAAATCACTGTAAAACTAAAGTGTTTCTATTTTTATACTGCGTTCCCAAAAGAGATGTCACAGAAAACAATGTTTTTTTAATAAGCGTTTTTTAAAATTAGATAAGTTATAGTGATTTTCCACGCAGTGCTCTTTGAATTGGAGGTGAGGAGGGAGGAAGAGAACAAAGGTGAGGCTCCAGCTGCTTGCTTCCCACCTCTGTCTCCTCACTTCAGGAAAGGAGTGCATTGAATTAATCCAGTCTGATCCCGGGTCAGATGTCATTTGAGCAAAGAATTAGGAGAAGGAAAAAGTTAAAAACTACAAAGGATCAAAATATGGCAGTAGTTATTCTTCAACTAAATAACAAGAGGCCAATATTGCTCTAAAATTAGGCCTGGGCTGTGATTTAGTATAATATCCAAATTTCTATGATCATTACAATAACTTAAATATAAAAACATTTTTCAGGGTGCTCAATATCTAATACTGTATCAAATATTTCATTCAGAAGGCAATGCCTTTTATCAACTGACCAAGAAAACAAAAAACTGCTTTGGAGGTTTAAAATACATCATGAGGCATGTATCTATGTATCTTAACGGCATACACCTCTTTAGGAGAATAAAAATTATTCAGAGAAAGAAGAATGAGAGGCATGAAAAGCCATATACGATTGTATGCTAAATATTATAGGACAAACAATAAATACTGTAAGAAAGAGGAAGGAGCTGTCAGGATGGTATGGTATGCTACGGGCCAGTTCCATTAGAGAGAAGGCTTCCAAGAGTAGGAATAAGCTGAATAGACAGAATGATGATAGAATTTGTGTAGAGAGAAAGACATTTAAAAGAAAAGTATGCAGTGAGCATGGTGACAAAGAAAGAAGGAAACGTAATTTTAATAGGCCAGCCAGACATATCTAATTAATTTTAAGGAGTAGTAAGAGATAAAGTGGGATGAATACGATGAGATAAAATGCCTTGAGCACACAGCAAAGATGTAAAGACTAGTGGACAGTATTAAGTGCACTGCTGAACAGGGCAGTGCTGTAGGAAATTAATTTGGCAGTAGTACGCAAGATGCATTAGAACGTGAAATGCCACTTTCCTCTCCTCTCGCCTCTGCCAGACTCCCTATCAACACCCTTCTAACTTCACCCTAACTATCCAACTTCATTTTCCAACACAGACATAACTATTTCATCTGTCAAGATGGTGTCTGCACTACGTTGCTCCCTCTTTTATATGCTGTTTGTGTTCCAATTTCTGAGGTTTTAAAATCCTGCTCGTCCTTCAAGGTTTAGCATAGGCACTACCACCCTGAGAAAGGCTTCGGTTACCCTAACCCTGTGGTTCTCAACAAGGATAGCACCAACACCAACACCACCCCCTCACCACATCCCCAAAACGGGGCTGGAGTTGGGGTGGAATGTTGTTTGTTGGAATGGCCAAAGAGTGCTATCAGCATAGACTGGGCAGGGGCCAGAGATGGTAAACAGCTTGCAGTGCATGGTATATACCCACAAAAGAGAGAATTGCCACTGCAGTAGTCCATAATGATCTTGTCATCACTGTCTGCATTCAAATAACTATTTACCAAGCATTTACATGTACTGGCACCACAAGAAATAGAAAAATGAGTAACAAACAAATCTTTTTAAAAGAGGTTTTAAACAGACTCTGGCATAGGAAAGGATAATTAAATGAACACTACAAATGAAGACTGCCTTTTGATAAATTTAATTTTATGTAATTTTTAATTGGATCCAATCTATCAGTGTAAGAGCATTTATCAGAGATTCTACTTACAATGTACTGGCTCCAATACCTAGAATACCTAGAATACCTTGATTGACAGCTGAAACCTGAACTCAAGAGTGGAACTTCATTAAAGGCTACTGAGATGCCAGGCATTTCTCAATATAATGCAGAGAAGAAATCCAAAAACTTAAGGAGATATGAATGTTAAAATATTAAACCATATCCCCGCTCCCGAGAGATCCCAAAGACCCTTTCCACCAAGAGATAAAGGCATGCATTAAACATAGATCTCTTTAAGGTAGTAGTGGCTCTGAATAGTCTAGAGATGCAGCTGGGAGATTATCCATTAAAATGGGTGTCCTCCTTTTACAGGGATCTCAACCCGGATCTCAGGTTGACAAAGGCCAAGTTGCAGCATTTAACTGCCACTGTCCATATATATATTTCCAAACTTTTGTATCAATAAACTTTTACCGCGTTTTTTTTTTTTTTTTTTTTTTTTTTTTTTTACTGAGACCTTTATGTTGTCAACCCTCTTCCGCTCATTCTCCCTGGTAATCAGTGTTGACAGGCTGGTGGAAAGTCTTTCACATCTTTCTTCACGTTTATAAAATCATATACCAACTTACATACGCATATATAGGAGCTTTGTTATTGTTAATGAAATAGACAATATATTATACATATCTTTTTTGCATTTTGCTTTTCTCAATTATATGTATATACATAAATGAACTACTAATGATCTTTTTAACCTGTGCATAATATTTCATAATTGTAAAATACAATTTATTAAACTATCTCCTTGCTAATGGCATTGGAGTTGGTTTTAGGTTTTTGTTTTATGTTATTAAAATAATGTTGAAATAAAAATACAAGTGAGGCTTTTATGTCTATGGAACTCACTCCCAGGAATGAAATTGCTGGGTTGAAGATATGTGTATTTTATATTTAAATACAGAATTTATTTTCCTATAATTCACATTTCCCAAACTAGAAAGAACATACCCTTCTAATCTATCTTCTTAGATCCAACAGTCGACATGAGTATTGTAATTATTTTAACTCCTGGTGACTACTGGGCTTGAGCATATTTCTACAGGCTAATTGGCCATTTTGACTCTCAGTTCTGAACTGTGTATTTACATTCTTCGACTTCTTTCCTCTTGGGCTGCTTGTCTTTCCCT
>PVKM010006194.1:0-45051 GCA_004027735.1 Carollia perspicillata
TCAGAGAGTCCCAAAGAAGTTGGATCCAAGGAGGAACACACCAAGGCACACCATAGTTACATTAGCCAAGATTAAAATGAAGGAGAGAATTCTAGAAGCAGCAAGAAATAAGGGAATGGTTACCTACAAAGGAGTTCCCATCAGACTGTCAGCTGATTTCTCAGAAGAGACCTTACAGACAAGAAGGGGCTGGAAAGAAGTATTCCAAGTCATGAAATACAAGGACCTCCATCCAAGACTGCTCTATCCAGCAAAACTTTCATTCAGAATGGATGGGCAGATAAAGTGCTTCTCAGATAAGATCAAGTTCAAGGAGTTCATCATCACCAAGCCCTTATTATATGAAATGTTAAAGGGACTTACCTAAGAAAAAGAAGATAAAAATATGAACAGTAAAAGGACAGCAAATTCACAGTTATTAACATCTACACCTGAAACAAATGGAACTGGAAAGCATTATGCTAAGTGAAATAAGCCAGGCAGTAAAGGACAAATATCATATGATCTCACCTTTAACAGGAGCTTAAGCAACTAAACAAACAAGCAAGCAAAATATAGCCAAGGACATTGAAATAGGAAAGGGGATGACAGTATCCAGAGGGGAGAGGGGAGGGAATTTCAGGGAAAAAGGGAGGGGATTATAGGAACAAATATAAAGGACACATGGACAAAAACTAAGGGGGGTGGAAAGGGGAGGGAGGTGGGGAGCACTGGGGAGTGGTCTGGGATGGGAGTAAAAGACAGAAAACTGTACTGAAAAACAATTAAAATAAAAAAAAATTAAAAAAAAGAAAAAAAATCAAATGCAATACAAATAAAAAGTTAACTCAAAATGAAACCTGTATTCAAATATGAAACATAAAATTATAAAATTTTAAGAAAAATAAATAAATAATGAACATCCATGGTTAGTAAAAGAGCTTTAAGGGCTGATACCAAAAGCACATCTATATAGGAAAAACTGAAAAACTGGTCTCAGAAAGAGCCTGTTAAAAGGGTGAAAAAACAATTTAAAGATTGGAAAAAAATTACCGCAAACCATATATCTGACAAAGGACTAGTATCTAGAATAGAGGGTGGGGCAAAAGTAGGTTTGCAGTTGTTCATATGAAAAAATACAATAATAATAAATAATAGCACAAGAATAAAATATGTTTCACTTGCTCATAACTATAAACCTACTTTTGCCCCACCCTATATATTGGATTGGTCAAAAAGTTTGTGTGTTTTTTTCCATTAAATAAAAGATGCATTTTTTTTCATTTTCACCAGTAACTTTATTGATTTGGATATTTTGAGCATGTCAGCTATCTCCTGCATGGTAGAATGTTGGTTTTTCTCAATTAATGTCTTGATTTGATTGCTATCAACTTCAACTGGTCTATTCAACTGTGGAACATCATACAGCAAAAAAATCTCCAGCATGAAACTTCACAAGCCACTTTTGACATGTTCGATCAGTCACAGCACTTTCTTCATACACTGCACAAATCCTTTTTGTGTGTTTCAGTTGCATTTTTACCTTTCTTAAAATAATAAAACATAACATGCCAAAAATGTTGTTTATTTTCTTCCATCTTCAAAAATTAAATGGCTACACAAAAATTCACCAGTTCTAATAAGTTTTGTAAACGCATGCTGATATGACAGTTGTCACAATATGATCTAACAAAATTGTTTTGGATGAAGTTAAAGACAACTAACCACTACCAGAGCCATCTTATAAAAAAAATGAACATTTTGGCCAACCCAATATTAGAATAACATAATGAAATATTGCTACAAAATTATCAGAACAGATAAAATTTTTAAAAAAACACTGTAATAACATAAAAATGGAGCGAATGATGTAGGGATATAGGATCACTCAAAAACTCATGGTGGGAATGTAGAATGTTGCAACCACTCTGGAAAATAGTTTGGCATCATCTCATAAAACTAAATGTGCTGTTACCATACAACGCACAACTGACTTCCTGGGCATTTATGACAAAGAAATGAAAACTTATGTTCACAAAAAATGTGCACACAAATGCTCATAGCTGCTTTAATCATAATCACCAAGAAACTGGAAAGCAGATGTCCTTCAAGAAGTGAATGGTTAAACAAACTGTGATATATCCATACCCTGGAATATTACTCAACAATAAAAATTTGAAATATTGATATATACAACAGTTTGGATTAATCTTCAGATAATTATAATGAGTGAACAAAGCCAATCCCAAATGTTATATATTGTATGATTCCATTGTAAAAATGGTAAAATTATTAAACTAAAGAACAAATTAGTGATTGTCAGGAGTTTTGTGTGGGGGTGGGAGAAGTGGAGGGATAGGGTATAACTATAAAAGGCAACATGAGGAACCACTGTGATGATAGAAATGTTCTGTCCCTTGAGTATATCAATATCAATAACCTTGTGATACTACACTATAGTTTTATAAGATGTTGTAAATTGGGTAAAGCATACATAGGATTTCTCTGTATTACTTCTTACAACTACAATGAAATCTGTGACTATCTCAAACTGAAAAGTTTAATTTAAAAAATGGGATGACACTAATGCAAAATTTGGGAGGAAATTTATAGTACTACAAGAATATTAAAGAAAAGAAGAAAGTTAAATCATTTATCTCAGTTTCCACCTTAAGAAATCAGAAAAAGGTAAAATTAAACCCAAAGTTGTGCAAAATAAGGAAATAAAAAAGATCAAAGTGAAATCAATACAACCAAATATTGCAAAATAGTAGAGGAAAGCAATGGGACCAAAAGTTGGTTCTTCTGAAAACCAATACAGCTGATAAGCTTCTAGCCACATTGATCAGGATAAAAGAGAATACACAGATTACCAATATTAGGAATTAAAGAAAGGAAAACAATACTTATCTCACAGACATTGAAAATATACCAATAAATCTGACAAAGAGGGTTTTCACAATCGTTACTCGCATCTAAAGAAACAATAAACTTTATTTGGTCACTAATATATTCACTCACCTGAGTATTTAAAAATGTAATTGCTATTAATATAGCAAATAATGAATCAAACATTAAGGATACATTCTTATAGCACCTGTTCTTGTCCCAATAGCCAAGATTTTCTGAACTGGATCAAAGGCTAATGCTGTGGGTTGATAAGGAAAACCATGCCGTACTGTCTGAAAGAGAGCAAATGGTAAAATAGTCATGAGGAGAGTTAAAATTAAAATAACAAAATACCACTATCCAACCACCAGAATGACTAAAGTAATTTTTATTTGCTTAAAAAGAAAAAAAAACTACCAAATGTTGGTAGGAGTATAAAATAATACATCCACTTTGGAAAAATGTCTTGCAGCTTCTTGTAAAACTAAATAAATACTTGACCTATGACCTAGAAATTCCACTCAAGAAAATAATGTACCCAAGAAAATAAAGACCATATGTTCAACATAATAATTTGTATATGTATAGCCCTAACAATTTTATGCACAACAACCCACATATCCAAGAAGAAAATAAATAAACAAAACAGTGATATATGCATAAAATGAAAAATTACAAAACAATCAAAAACTCCTGACAGATGCAACAACACAGACAATTCTCGAAAACATTATGCTAAGTAAAAGAAGCAATATGCAAAAGAGTGCATATAGTATAATTACATTTGTATTAAATTCTGAACAAGCAAAACTAAAAATGATGAAAAAGATCAGATCAGTGGTGGACCTGAGCAGAACTGAATGGGAATGGGTTTGAAGAAACTTTACTGAGTGAAGGTAATATTCTATATCTTGGTAGGGGTTTGGATTACACAAATGTATACATTAGTCAAAGTTCATTCAAAGTTCATTCAAAGTTCATTCACCTGAAATTTCATACAGTGATTTCTCTGTATGAAATTATATCTAAAAAAAGATAAGAAAAAATCATTATAAACAAATATTGAACTCTCAGTTTATGATGTGTATATTGAACTTTTAAGAGGTAAAGTGTACTGACATCTGCAATTTATTTTAAACATGCAAAAAAGGCATATGAATAGATGGATGGAGAGGCAGGAAATGGAGAGCATTATGCTGAATTAAATAAGCCAGGCAATGAATGACAAATACCATTATGATCTCACCTATAAGCGGAACCTAATCAACAAAACAAACAAGCAAGGAAGGACTTCAATTCAATATAAAATGTGCTCTAGCTTTTCAAAAAAATAGAGGACCACATAGCTAAAAATAAAAAATAGATTCTTTATCTTTTTCAACCAGACATTTAGTGATTCAAGAACTATTTTAATGGAAATACTTTAACTAAAAAATTACATTTGTAAATTACAAATGTAAATAGATGAAAAGAAAGATCAACTACAGCATGTAGTTCATCTTAAACTCTTATTCCCCAGAGAAAACACTATAAGGAGTTCATTGCGTAACTTCCTCATTTTCTTTTAAAGTATGTAAGAGCCCATATACATATGCATATTGTATAGTATATAACCAGATCTATAATCGTTTTTTTCACTCAACAGTATAACATAGAAATAGTTTCACAAAGAAGTGTGTAAATTTACTCCAAACTATCTGAAGTTGCAGAGCTTATTAGTATGAAAGCACCATGATATCCTTAACCAACCAACTACTGTTCTATAATCTCTAAAGGGTTGTCAACTAAATTGATAAAACAAACAAACAACAAAAGACAGAACTCATTTTCTAGTCATGTTTCCCACTTGATTCCAAACTGTCTTCCTTATTTGGGCTTATAAACATAACATTGTCAAGAGAAAGTTAGCCTTAATCTTCCTGCAGAGTAATGTGGATAACAAAATCAGAATATAGATGTTCTCCAAAAAAACAAAAGAGATGGGAATACTTCCCAACTCATTCTATGAGGCTAGTATTACTCTGATAAGAGAAACTGACAGACATCCATAAAAACAGAAAACTAAAGAGCACTAATTCTCGTTAATAGAGATACAAAAACCTTCAATAAAATACTTGCAAACTGATCCCAGCAACATATAAAAAGGACACACGATGTGTCTTGGTGGGATTTATCTCAGAAAAGCAAGGTAGGTTTAAGATTTAAGAAGATTCTTAATATTATGTACTATATCAATAGAATATATGGCAAAAATCATGTGACTTATTTCAGTAGATGGCAGAATTTCAGAAAACCCAACACCCATTTATGTTAAAAAGCACTTGAAAGTAGAATCATATAGAACTTCCTCAATCTGATAAATGACATTAATAAAAAATCTACACCTCACATCATACTAATTAGCAAAAAAAATAATTCTTTCCTTCTAAGATCAGGAATGAGACAAATAAGCTCTTACCACAGCTCTCATCTTATGTAGGGCAATTAAATGAAAAATAAATAAATGAAAGACATCCAGATTAGAAGAGATAAGACAGCTGTACTTTACAGACTGCTGCTACCTGCTATGAATGTAATCTTTAGTCTCTAAGGAGTCTATAATCCTGATTAGTTGTTTTACTTAATAATGTGTTCCCTGGTAATAATACTTAAACTGACATAGCATTTTCTGAAAAATATAAATACATATGTGCTTCCTTTATAAAGCCAGAAGATCATTAGTACTTTTATTTTTCTCTCAGATGAAAGAAAAAAAATAAAATTTAAAGGTATGTCTCCCTGTTGGATTTAGGTAGAGTTTGACTATCTAATCTCATTTAACTTCATGTAAAGATAGTTTTCTATCAGGATACGTATTGCCATTCATTAAGTCAACAAAGCAAAAGATAAAACCTCATGACTGTACCAAAAGGATCTGGAAAGTCATTTGATAAAATTCAGGAGTCAGTCCAAGGAAGCATTTTATATAGAAGCGAAAACCCACTCTAGATCAAATAAACTTAACTGATATATACAGAACCTTTCAACCCAAAGAAGCAAAATATACATTCTTTTCAAACACACATAGAACATTTTCAAAGTTAGATCACATGGTAGGACACAAAACAAGCCTCAAATATTTCAAGAAAATTGAAATCCTATCAAGCATCTTCTTGGATCACAATGGCTTGAAACTGGAAACCAACCTCAAGTAAAAAGACTCAAATACATTAAACTACATGGAGACTGAATAACAGGTTATTAAATCATGAATGGATTAATAATGACAGCAAGGAAGAAATAAAAAAAAATCTGGAAACAAATGAAAATAAACACACAACAATCCAAAACCTATGGGACACAGCAAAGGCAGTACTAAGAAGGGAGTTCATAGCTATGCAGGCCTCCCTAAAGAAGATAGAAAAATCTCAAATAAACAATCTAACCCTAAATCTACAACAACTAGAGGAACAACAGCAAACAAAGCCCATAGCAAGTAGGAGGAAGGAAATAATCAAGATCAGAGCAGAATTAAATAACAATTAAACTAAAAAAAAATTCAAAAGAAGAGCCCTGGCTGGTGTGACTCAGTGGATTGAGCACCAGCCTGCAAAACAAAGGGTTGATGGTTCAATTCCCAATCAGGGCATATGTCTGGGTTGTGGGCCCGGTCCCCAAGAGGGGGCATGTGAGAGGCAACTACACATTAATACTTCTCTCTCTCTCTTTCTCTCTTCCTTCGCCTCTATCTAAAAATAAATAAATAAAAATCTTAAAAAAAAATCAACAAATCCAGGAGCTGGTTCTGTAAAAAGATAAATAAAATTGACAAACCTTTAACCACACTCATCAAGACAAAGAGACCACCCAAATAAACAAAATTAGAAAAAAGGACATTAAAACTGATACCACAGAAATACAAAAGATTGTAAGAAATTACTATGAACAACTATATATAGCAAAAAATTGGACAATGGGGTGAAATGGACAAATTTCTAAGAATATAAATCTTCCAAAACTGAATCAGGAAGAAGCAGAAAGCCTGAGTAGACAGATAACTACCAGTGAAATTGAAGCAGTAATCTAAAAACTCCCAGCATACAAAAGCCCTGGACAGGATGGCTTTACAGATGAATTTTAGCAAACATTTAAAGAATAACTAACTCCTACCCTTCTCAAACTATTCCAAAAAATTCAAGAAGAGGGAAGACTTCCAAACTATTTTTATTTTTACTAGGCCAGTGTTATCCTAATTCCAAAACCAGGTAAAGACACAACAAAGACAGAAAACTACAGGCCAATATATCTGATGAACAGAGATGGTAAAATCTTCAACAAAATATTGGCAATCTGGATCCAGCAATGCATTAAAAAGATCATACACCATGATCAAGTGAGATTCATCCCAGGAATGCATGGATGGTAAAACACTCACAAATCAATAAAAGCAATATACCACACAAACGAAACAAGAGCAAAAATTACATGATCATATCAACAGATGCTGAATGAACATTTGATAAAATCCAGCTCCCATCTATAATAAACACTAAGCAAAGTGGGAATACAGGGAGCATACCTCAACATAATAAAAGATATACAAGAAACCTACATCCAACACCATCCTCAATGGACAAAAACTAAAACCTTTCCCCTTCAGATCAGGAACAAGACAAGGGTGTCCACTTTCACCACTCTTTTTTTCCTTTTTTAAAAATTGTTGTTCAAGTGCATTTGTCTCCATTTTCCCCACACCACTCCCCCCGACCCCAGCCATCCCCACTTCCTACCCTCAATGCTACCCCCTTTGGCTTTGTCCATATGTCCTTTATACATGTTCCTTGACAACCCTTGCCCCTTTTCCCCCAATTATCCCCTCCCACCACCCTCTGGTTACTGTCAGTTTGTTCTTAATTTCAATGCTTCTGATTATATTTTGCTTGTTTGTTTGTTTTGTTGATTAGGTTCCACTTATAGGTGAGATCATATGATATTTGTCTTTCACCATCTGGCTTATTTCACTTAGCATAATGTTCTCCAGATCAATCTAAGCTGTCACAAAGGGTAGGAGTTCCTTCTCTTCTTTCTGCTGCATAGTATTCCATTGTGTAAATGAACCACTCTTATTCAACATCTTACTGGACAGTTCTAGCCACAGCAACTAGACAAGAAAAAGAAATAAAAGGCATCCCAATGGAAAAGGATGAAATAAAACTCATTATCCACAGACAACATGACAGTGTACATAGAAAACCCTATAGACTCCACCAAAAAACTACTCAACCTAATAAGTGAATTCAGAAAAGTAGTGGTATACAATGTCAATATTCAGAAATTGATGGCATTTCTATACACCAATATGAACTATCAGAAAAAGAAACTAAGGGAAAAAATCCTATTGAGTACAGCAAACAACAAAATAAAGTACCTAGTAATAAACCTAACCAAGGAGGTAAAGGACCTGTACTCAGAAACTACACAACACTGAAGAAAGATATTAAAGAAGATACAAATAAATGGAAGCATATACCATGTTCATGGATTGGAAGAATAAACATCATTAAAATGTCCATATTACCCAAAGTAATCTACAAATTCAATGCAATCCCTGTTAAAATACCAATAGCATACTTCACAGATCTAGAACAAATATTTCAAAACTTTATATGGAACCAAAAAGACCCCAATAGCCTCAGCAACCTTTTTAATTTTTTTAAATATTGTTCATTGACAGTTGTCCCACTTTTTCCCCGTTACTCTCTCCTGCTCTGCCCACCACACTCGGCACTCCCACAGTCAATCCCTACCCTGGTGTCCATGACCATGGGTCTTTTATACATGTTCCTTGACTTGTCCCTTCCCCTTCTTTCTCTTATCACCCTCCCCCACTACTCTGGTCACTATCAATTTGTTCTTTATTTCTATGTCTTTGGTTTGTTTTGCTCATTTGTTTGTTTTGATGATTAGGTTCCACTTAGAGGTGAGATCATATGGTATTTGTCTTTTACCAACTGGTTTATTTCAATTAACATAAAATATTCTCCAGTTCCATCCATGTTGTTGTGAAGGGTAGGAATTCCACCTTTCTGCTTTGTAGTACGCTGTTGTGTACATGTATCACAGTTTTTTGATCCACTCATTTACTGATGGGCACTTAGGTTGTTTCCAGCTCATGGCTATAGTAAATAATGCTGCCAGAATGGAATCACTGGGTCAAAAGGCAATTCCATTTTTAGTTTTCTGAGGAAATTACATACTGTTTTCCACAGTAGCTATACCAGTCTGCATTCTCACCAACAATGCACTAGGGTTCCCTTTTCTCCACATCCTCTCCAGCACTTGTTGTTTGTTGATTTGTTTATGATGGGCATCCTGACCGGTGTGTAATATTACCTCATTGTGGTTTTAATTTGCATCTCTCTGATGGCTAGTATTGTTGAGCATCCTTTCATATGTTTATGGGCCCTCTTTATGTCCTCCTTGGAGGGGGAGAAAGGGGAAAATGGTGTAGATATCAAGAAGCATAATTGGTAGGAACAAAATAAACAGGGGGAGTGTTAAGAATAATATAGGAAACAACAGGACTTACAGAACTTTGGGAGAAGCCAAAGAAGCTACACACACAACCCACTGACATGAACTAAGGTCGGGGATTGCTGGAGGGAAGGGTAGTGGGTGGAGGGGGGCAAAGGGAAAAAATTGGGACAATTGTAACAGCATAATCAATAAAACAGGCTTCAAAAAAGAAGAACAAATTGGTAGTTACAAAATAGTTACAGGATGTAAAGTACAGCATAAGAAATATAGTCAGTAATACTGCAATAACTATATACAATGCCAAATGGATACTGGAAATATTGAGGGGATCACTTTGTAAAGTATAGATTGTCTAACCACTATGCTATACACCTGAAACTAATACAAAACAATAATGAATATAAACTATAATTTAAAATTTTTTAAGTTGTTTAAAAAAAACAATTTCCCCTTCACTTAGTTCAGTGCTATGATTAAATAGGTTCTTTAAAGTTCATCGATATTTGTGCATATAAACAGTATTTCCTTCTAAAACTATTCTTATGTTTTTAAGAAAGCTGAATGACTGACACAAAATATTTTGCATATGTGAAAATAAAATCCTTAGAATAATTGTAAATGAACATATAATTATTTCTCTATTTGGAGTTCTTGTCTCAACTTTCCATAGTAATGAAAGCACATTTCAGATTGGAAAAAAAAGTTCAATAGCTATCATTTTCACCCTTTCACTCTGAGCACCTTTGTGATTATTATCAGCATATGCAATTTAATATTAAATATTGATCATTCTAAGGTGTTAGAACAGTATAAGAATCACTTTTAGCCAACATTTTAAAAGATATAGTTATTTTATTCAGGATATGTATAGATGTGAATATATCACTAAGTCTAATGTAAAAGTAGATTATTCTTTACTACCTAATTGTTTCTTCCTACCATATTATATCACAAATCACTTTAGGGCAAAGATTCTGTTGTTTAAAGCTTAAGAGCCTCATAGGCACCCAAAAAACTATTGACTTTTATCACAACAGTAATAGCATAATCAATAAAATAGATAAAATTACACCTATTATCTAACAGATAATAGATTAACACATACAGTGAGTAATTATAATTCGATACTTTATACTATTAACCTTACAAAAACTTTAAGACTCGTAGTTGGGATAATCCATATAATATGCTTTATAAATTAAGCACACTATGTAAACAGAAGCTTACAGTCCTTAAACCTAACATAAAAGTGTCCTTTCAAAATATGAGGAAATTGCCCTGGTTAGTATGCCTAAATGGGTTGAGTGTCAGCTGTGAAACAAAAGGTTTCTGGTTCGATTCCCGGTCAGGGCACCTGCCTGGGTTGTGGGCCAGGTCCCCAGTTGAGGGCAATCAATCAATATTTCTCTCTCACATCAATATTTCTCTCCCTCTTTTTCTCCCTTCCTTCTCCTCTCTCTAAAAATAAATAATTTTTAAATGAGGAAATCAAGTTCAAATTAGATTCATTTACCTTCTCTAATACCATCATTTCTCATACTATCATTTAAAACAACCTTCAAAACACCACATAATATATAAGTTGACCAAATTTTTGCTACTAAAAAGTACAGTAATATTGCAATAACATACAAATAGCACTGACAAGTAATATGAATACCAGCACACTAATAACATGAAGTAGTATACCTTAAAGAGTATCAATTTTATCACCTTTATTATTCACTAAAGAACATAGAACTTAAGGACAGAAGAGTCTCCAATGTGGACAGATTGTTCTCGCTAAAATACTTCTGCTGTTTTTTTATCCACCCCAAACATTCATTTTCATATTCTTAGGTGATTTTACATTCTGGCTTATACATTTTTCTCTCCACTCTAAGCCCTATTAACAACCTTACATCTAAAATATCCTTGCTTTGATCTATACTAAACCTCAACTACATCATTCTTCCCTCTCTCTCAATTCAACTGATCATCACCAATTACTATCATCAGCCTCAAATCAACATAGCCTTATCATCATACACTATTAGACCTCTTCCAAGAACTCAAACTTGGCATTTTGTCAATTCATTCACAGTAACTTTTCCTGTCATAACTTCCATTCTTTTTTAAATATATTTTATTGATTATGCTATTACAGTTGTCCCAGTTTTTTCCTCTCCTTTATACCCCTCTGTCCTGTACCTTCACTCCCACCATCATTCCCCCATCTTAGTTCATGTTCATGGGTCATAAAGCCAAGTTCTTTGGCTTCTCCATCTCCCATACAATTCTAAACAACCGCCTGTCTATTTTGTACCTACCATTTCTGATTTTTATTCCCTATACATTTCCCCTCATTCTCCCCTCTCCTTCTCCCTGCTGATAACCTTCCATGTGATCTCCCTTTCTGTGAATCTGTTCCTGTTCAAGTTTTTGCTTAGTTCATTTTTGTTTTTGTTTTTTCAGGTTCACTTGTCAATAATTATGAGTTTGTTGTCATTTCACTGTTCATATTTTTTATCTTCTTTTTCTTAGGTAAGTCCCTTTAACATTTCATATAATAAGGGCTTGGTGATGATGAACTCCTTGAACTTGACCTTATCTGAGAAGAGCTTTATCTGCCCTTCCATTCTAAATGAAAGCTTTGCTGGATAGAGCAATCTTGGATGTAGGTCCTTGCCTTTCATAACTTGGAATACTTCTTTCCAGCTCCTTCTTGCCTGTAAGGTCTCTTTTGAGAAATCAGCTGACAGTCTGATGGGAACTCCTTTGTAGGTAACTCTCTCCTTTCATCTTGCTGCTTTTAAGGTTCTCTCATCTTTAATCTTGGGTAATGTAATGATGATGTGCTTTGGTGTGTGCTTCCTTGGGTTCAACTTTTCTGGGACTCTCTGAGCTTCCTAGAGTTCCTGGAGGTCTATTTCCTTTGCCAGATTAGGGAAGTTCTCCTTCAGTATGTTTTCAAATATGTTTTCAATTTCTTGCTCTTCCTGTTCTCCTTCTGGCACCCCTACGATTCAGATATTGGAATGTTGAAAGTTGTCCTGGAGGTTCTTAAGCCCCTCCTCATTTTTCTGAATTCTTGTTTCTTCATTCTGTTCTGGTTGAATGTTTATTTCTTCCTTCTCCTCCAAATCATTGATTTGAGTCCCAGTTTCCTTCCCATTCCCTGTACATTTTCCTTTATTTCATTTTTCATAGCCTTCACTTTTTCCTCCATTTTGCGACCATATTCAACCAATTCTGTGAGCATCCTGATTACCAGTGTTTTGAACTGTGCATCTGATAGGTTGGCTGCCTCTGTCACTTAGTTGTATTTTTCATTTGAGCCATATTTTTTGTTTTGCTATGCCTGTTACATAGTAAGGGGCAGAGCCTTAGGTATTTGCCAGGGCAGGTCAACCTACTCTGTTGTGGAGCTGTATGTTGGGGATGGGTCCAAGGGGAACAATGCTGCTTGCTCAGCTCTCTGCTTGCTCACTTCCAGTCACTTCCTCTGATACCCACAAGCAAATTGGGCCCTTCTGGTGCTAATTCCCACATGGGTTGTTTTGTGTACGTTCTAGGACCCTGTGTGTCTCTCCAGCAAATTCCTGTGAGGCTGGGAGTTTCTCTTGCTGCCTCAATCCTCACAGGTTTCTTCAGTCAGAAGTTTTGAAGCTTTATTTCCCTGTGCTGGAACCCTGGATTGCACTCTCTGTCTCAGTCCCCAGTTACTCCTCCCACTTTACCTGCACGCAAATGTGGAGCCTCCCACTCCACCAGGCACCACCTCACCCCATCTGCTTGCCACTGCCTCACCCAGCGGGCCAACTGCCACCTTGCCTGCATGGTGCTCCAGACGCCACCTTGCCACAAGTCCTCTTTACCCTGCTGTCCAAGTCTCCAACCCTCCTACTGGTCTGAGTGAGTGTTTCTTCTTTAATTCCTTGGTTGTCAGACTTCCACACAGTTCAATTTTCTGGCAGTTCTGATTATTTTGTTGTTGTTGTTTTCAAATTTGTTGTTGACCTTCTTTTGGTTGTACAAGGAGGCAAAGTATATCTACCTACGCCTCCATCTTGGCTGGAATCCATTCCATCTTTTTTACTACCCTATTACTTCCATTTAAACCTCCTACCTATCTGAAACCTTTACTTTCTTTCTGGCTACACTAGCCTCTATTCCCAACTTATTTAACATGTCAACATATTACAACTTAATTCATATTATACTTGAAAAACTTACATCTTTAATTAATGTATTTATGTGTCTATAAAACTACCAAATAAATTTCTGTGAACTTCAAAATCTTTTCTCATTGAACTTCCGGCCAAGATGGAGGCCTAGGTGGAAATACTGTGCCTCCTCGCACAACCAAAATTAAAGACAACAAAGATTTATAAACAATAACACAACCAAAACAGAAAATTGAACTACAGAAGTCCGACAACCATTCAATCAGACCAGTAAGAGGGGCGGAGTTGATGGTCGGCGGAGAGGGAACGCGGCAGGAAAAGGCAGTAGCAGGCAGACCCGGGAGCACAGGAGGTGCCAGTGCCCAGCTCGCAGACCCCAGACACAGGGAGGAAATGGGTAGGGCATTTGGCCATTGGTTGTCACACATTCACACACAGATAAAGTAGTCAAGAACTGGCAGTGAGACAGACCATGCAGCCCAGGGCCCCAGTGATGGGAAATATAGCACCAATTGAAACACCAATTGAAAAGGTGCCAGGAGAGACTCCCAGCCTCACAGGAGAGGTCGTTGGGGAGACCTTGTAGGGTCCTGCGGCGCGCATAGGCCTGCCCACCTAGGAACCAGCACCAGGGGGGGCCCCGTTTGCTTGTGGGAAGCAGAAGAGGGGACACAAATCTGAGAGAGTGTGGAACAGGTGCCATTGTTCCCTCTCTGACCCCGCCCCCACAGACAGCATCACAACCCAGCTACATGGGTTTCCCCACACAGGTGAACACCTAAGGCTCTGCCACCCATACGTAATAGGTGCCACCTGACAAAAAATGACTTAAACCTCAGAGCCCCAGAGCCAATACTTTTAAGCGACCAAGAGATAGCCAAACTATCAGATGCACAGTTCAAAACACTGGTGATCAGGATGCTCACAGACCTGGTTGATTTGGGTCACAAATTAGATGAATGAATGAAGGCAATGATAAGTGAAATGAAGGAAAATGCACAGGGAACCAATAGTGATGGGAAGAAAACTGGGACTCAAATCAATGGAGTGGACCAGAAGGTAGAAAGAAACAACCAAACAGAAAAGAATGAAGAAACAAGAATTCAAAAAAAAATGAGAAGAAGCTCAGGAACCTCCAGGACATCTTTAAATGTTCCAACATCCAAATTATAGGAGTACCAGAAGGGGAAGAGGAAGATCAACAAGTGGAAAACTTATCTGAACAAATAATAAAGGAGAACTTCCCCAATCTGGCAAAGGAAATAGACTTCCAGGAAGTCCAGGAAGCTCAGAGACTCCCAAAGAAGGTGGACCCAAGGAGGAACACACCAAGGCACCATCATAATTACATTAGCCAAGATTAAAATAAGGGAGAGAATTCTAGAAGCAGCAAGAGATAAGGGGACAGTTACCTACCAAGGAGTTCCCATCAGACTGTCAGCTGATTTCTCAAAAGAGACCTTACAGGCAAGAAGGAGGTGGAAAGAAGTATTCCAAGTCATGAAAGGCAAGGACCTACATCCAAGATTGCTCTATCCAGCAAAGCTTTCATTTAGAATGGAAGGGCAGATAATGTGCTTCTCAGATAAGATCAAGTTCAAGGAGTTTATCATCACCAAGCCCTTATTATATGAAATATTAAAGGGACTTATCTAATAAAAAGAAGATAAAAAATATGAACAGAGAAAGGACAGAAAACTCACAGTTATTAACATCCACACCTCAACCAATAGCAGACTAAATGGACACCTAAAACAGGAGCAGAGCCACAGAAATGGAGATCACATGGAAGGTTAGCAACTGGGGAGTGGGAGGAGGGGGTGGGAGAAGGTACAGAGAATAAGTAGCATAGATGGTGGGGAGAAAATAGACAGGGAGAGGGCAAGAGTAGTGTGGGAAATGTAGAAGTTAAAGAACTTATGGCACATGGACATCAACTAAAGAGGGGGAGTGTGGGTGGGAGGGGGTGTGCAGTGCGGAGGGGAATGGGACAACTGTAATGGCATAATTGATAAAAATATATTTTAAAAAATCTTTTCTCATTGATATATAATAAAATTAAAAATGTATAGTGATAGAAAAATAAATTGACTTTGTGGGGGGGAGTCATTTTAAAAGAAATGAAAATGAAAATCTTGTGAAGCAAAATTATAGACAGAATGACGTGGAGGATATCATGCTAGGAGTGAGGAGACCTAGTCCAACTCCCAGCTCTTTAACTGACTGTCTAACCTGGACATATTACTTAAGCACTCAGCTTCATCTATAAAATAAAGAGAATGAAGAAAATAAAAAGAAGAACCTTATTTCAAGGTATTTTCCAATTCCACACTATATTCCTAATACAAATATGGCACTAAAAACCGGTGCTAGTGGTAAACTTAGCAACACATGATAGAGAGATAGGTTGTTCTATATTCTTTACTAAAAATTCATTCCTTAAAATATAATACACTTTTATTTCCATTACTTTAGTCTGTTGCCTGAAATTCAATTATCCAAAAGATGACAAACTTTCAATACCACAGTGAAAGAAATTAAAAAACAAATACCTGGGAGAGGCATTTCATAACATATGTAGTGTATTGACTAGATAGATACCTTTTCATAATGGGACTATCATAATGAATAGCAGTGCTTTTATTCCCAAAGTGGGGAGAAGTATTAATGTAGTAGTGGGAGAAAAGTTAAGAAATAGAAGACTGGAAGCTGAACACCAAGCTTACCTATTGAAATAGAAACTATGAATGGAGGTATTTTTCATGGAAAACACTAATCCCAAACATAATACTTAAAAATGTGTAATCCCTGATCCCCTGGGTAGTAGCAACAGAAAGCTAAAGAAAAAGAAACCTCAAGAAACCCTTTGGGATACAGATCTTTCACTTTCTTTGTTAAATTTATTCCTAATTATTTTGTTTTCAATACTGCTATGGTAAATGGGATTTTCTTAATACCTTTTTCAGACACTTCCTCATTAGTGTATAGAAATGCTGATGATTTTTGCATTTTTGCATGTGTTGATTTTTATATCCTAAAATTTTACTGAATTTGTTTATTAGTTCTAACAGTTTTTTAGCAGTCTTTGGGGTTTTCTTTATACAAGATCATGTCAACTGCAAACAGAGACAATTTACTTCTTCCCTTCCATCTTGGATGCTTTTTTATTTCTTTCTCTTGTCTAATTGTTTTGGTTAGGATTCCCAGTACTATGGCGAATAGGAGTGGCGAGAGTGGGCACACTTGTTCTAATTTTAGAGGAAAAGCTTTTAGCTTTTCACCATAGCTGTGGGCTTGTCAAATATGGCTTTTATCATGTTGAGGTACATTCCTCTCATACCTAACTTGTTCAGAGTTTTTATCATGAAAAAATATTGAATTTTGTCAAATGCTTTTTCTGAATCTACTGAAATGATCATATGATATTTATCTTTTGTTTTATTAACGTGGTGTATAACATTTATTGCTTCGTGTATGTGGACCATCCTTGCATCCCAGAGGTAAATCCAATTTGACCAGGGTGTATAATACTTTTAATGTATTGTTGAATTCAGTTTGTTACTATTTTGTTGAGGATCTTTACGTCTATGTTTAGCAGGGACATTGGCTTACAATTTTTTCAAACACTGATGAAAGAAATTAAAGAAAATACAAATAAATTTTAAAATATCCTGTGTTCATGGATTGGAAGAATTAATACTGTTATAAAGTCCATTCTACACAACATGATCTACAGATTTAAAAAAAATCCCCATCAAAATTTTAATGACATTTTTCACATAAGAGAAAAATCTTAAAATTCACAAAGAACCACAAAAGAACTGAAATACCAAATCAATCTTGAGCAAGAAGAACAAAGCTGGTGTCATTATACTTCCTGACTTCAAATTATATTACAAAGATATAGTAATCAAAACAGTGTGGTACTGCTATAAAAACAAACAGACCAGTAGAACAGAATAAAGAGGCCAGAAATAAACCCACACATACACAATAAATTTTCAACAAAGGTGCCAAGACTATTCAGTTGGGAAAGAATAATTAGTCTCTTTAGTAAATGTATTGGGAAAACTGGATAGCCACATGTAAAATAATGACCCTTCAGACCTTTCTCTTATACCATACACAAATATCAACTCAAAATAGATTAAAGGCTTAAATATAACACCTGAAACAATAAAAGTCCTAGAAGTAAACATACAAAAAGAGCTCCTTAACACAAGTTTGGCAATGATTTTTTGGAACTGATACCAAAAGCACAGGCAACAAAAGCAAAAATAAACAAGGGGGACTAAAAGTATCTTTCCTTTAAAGAAACCATCAACAAAATGAAAAGGCAACCTATGAAATGGGAGAAACTATTTGTAAACCATTTATCTCTTAAGGGGTTAATATCCAAAACACATTTTTTAAAAAAACTCATAGAACTCAACAGCAAAACACACACACACACACACACACACACACACACACACACAGAGAGAGAGAGAGAGAGAGAGAGAGAGAGAGAGAAAATAACCCAGCTTAAAAATAAGCAAAAAACCTGAAAAGACCTTTTTATTTCCAAAGAAGACATACAAATGTAACAACAGGTATATAAAAGCATACTCACTATCACTAATCAGGGAAATGAAAATCAAAACCAAAATGAGGTATGTCTTCACATACCTGTTTACTTCACACCTGTCAGGTAGGCTATCATCAAAAGGTTAAATATAAAAAGTCCCCTGGCTGGTGTAGCTCAGTGGATTGAGCATGGGCCTGTGAACTGAAGGATTACTGGTTCGATTCCCAGTCAGGGCACATGCCTGGGTTGCAGGTCAGGTCCCCCAGTGGGTGCTGTGCAAGAGGCAACCACACATTGTTATTTCCCTCTGTCTCTCCCTCCTTTCCCCTCTCTCTAAATAATAATAAAACATTAAAAAATATATAATAAGTGTTGGTGAGTATGTGGAGAAAAGGGAACCCTTGTCTACTGCTGATGGAAAGTAAATTGATATAGCAATTATAAGAAAGAGTATGGAGGTTCTGCACAAAATTAAAAATAGAACTATAATATGATCCTTCAATCCCACTCTGGGTTGTATACCCTGTATGGGTAGGGCAAAAGTACTGGGTTGGCCAAAAAATTTGTGTTTTTTTTCCATAAGATGGCTCTAGTAGTACTTAGTTGCCTTTAACTTCATTCAAAATAATTTTGTTAGATTGTATTGTGACAGCTGCCATATCAGTGTGCATTTAAAAACGTGTCAAAATTGGTAAATTTTTGTGTAGCCAATTTAATACTGAAGATGGAAATAAATACACATATTTCCAATATATTATGCCTTATTATTTCAGAAAAGGTAAAAATACAACTGAAATATAAAAAAAGATTTGTGTAGTGTATAGAGAAGGTGCTGTGACTGATCAAATGTGTCATAAGTGGTTTGCAAAGTTTTGGGCTGGATATTTGTTGCTGGATGATGCCCCATGGTCACAGGTAGACCACTTGAAGCTGACAATGATCCAATTGAGACATTAACTGAGAACAATCAAAGTTTATATCACACGGGAGATAAGTTACATACTCAAAATATCCATATTAATAACATTATTGGTGAAAATGAAAAATGTGTTTTTTATTTTATGGAAAAAAACTAAACGAACTTTTTGACCAACCCAATAGGTTTATAGCTGTGAGAATGTGAACCACAGAGTTTATTCTTGTGTTTTTATTTATTAATTATTGTATTGTTTTCCATATGAACAACTGCTAACCTACTATTGTCCCACCTGTATATCCAAAGGAAATAAAATACCTATATCAGAGTTATATGCACTCCAATGTTCATCGCAGCATTATTTGCAGTAACAAAGATATGGAAACAACATGTCTGCCGATGGATGGATGAAGAAAATATGGCATGCACACACACACCCACACACCCACACACACACACACACTTGGAAACCTCAAAACCATCATGTGATCCACACCCAAGCTAGCCTGCTAGAGGATAAGGAGCCACAGGGAGGAAAATCAAGGTATCATAGCCAATAAAAGCCAACTGACGTGTGAGTGAAGCCATGCTAGGTCATCCAGCCACCAGCCAAACTACTGGCTGATCCTAGACACAGGAGAGAGCTTAGCCTGTTTACGTTGTACTATATTCACTTGTCTTTCCCTAGTGAGATAAAGCAGATGAATCAATAACAATTAGCCTCTACTTCTATATAAATTATTATTAGGAAAATCAGTTAATGAAAAATAATTCTCCATTTTTTATAACAGCTTTAGGACAAGGAACAAAGCAGTTCATATTTATATTAGATGGAGTAGAATAGAGTTATAATTATAAGGCTATATTATGATCATATACTAAAATTGTTACAATAATTATCATGCTAGTTCAAGTGATATTTTTAGACTGAACTTGGTACCTTTGCCAGACTCTAGAATAAGCACTTTTGGCAGACACCAAAGAGCCAAGCCAAATCATGATTTAAGGATCGTCAACATTATCACAATTGTAAAGAAGAATGCCTCAATCGTGAAGATAACATGCCCTGGAGATAAAGGTGTGTATCAAGGAGAATAGGTGATTTGCACCATTATTTCTTTTTTAAACCACTGCCTCTTATTTTAAAAAGCATTAAGTAAAAAACTATTAGCCAAATACAGAATGTAGAAAGTTCTATAAATCAAATTACCTAGTTTATTCAACTATCAACAGCATGTGGGAAAAAAGAAAGAGGAAATATTATAAATTTAAAAAATCTTAAGGGGCATATGCAAAGAAATAGAATGTATACCTTCATATTATTATTCAAACAAATTTTCTCTGACAATCAGGGAAAGTTGATATTAGATGCTAAAAATAAGGATTAGATATTAAATAATATTTAGGAATTTTTATTAATTTTGCTAAGTGATAATAACACTCTGGTTGTTTCTTTTAAATCCTTACATGATTATATATATTGGTTTTTTTAAATAAAGATTTCATTTATTTATTTATCTTGAGAGAGGAAGGGAAGGAGAGAGGGAAACATCAATGTATGGTTGCCTCTCGTGTGTCCTCTACTGGGAACTGGCCTGGAACCCAGGCATGTGCCCTGACTGGGAATGGAACCTTGATCCTTTGGTTCACAGACCCATGCTCAATCCACTGAGCTACACCAGCCAGCACTGTGTGTGTGTGTGTGTGTGTGTGTGTGTGTGCTCACCTGAGGACATTTTCTTCATTGCTTTTAGAGAAAGAAAAAGGGAGAGACAGAGAGAGAGGGAGAAACATCAATGTCAGAGAGAAACATCGATTGGTTGCTTTCTTGTATGCACCCCAACTCGGGGTTGAACCGGCAACCTGGGTATGTGCCCTGACTGGGAATCAAACTCACAACCCTTTGGTCTACGAGACAATGCTACAACCAACTAGGCCACACCTGCCAGGGCATTAGAGATATATAATTAAGTACTTTTTAGGTAAAATAATAAATATTCAGAACTTAGTTTAATTTACTATTAAACCCAAATTGTTCCCACATTCTACATAATAACTGGTCAATATCAAGGTAGAATTCAAAGAAAAATGGGGTAATTGTCATATTTTAAAGGACACTAAAAAGACATGACAGATAAATATAACATGGTCTTGAATTGGATGCTGACACAGGAAAAATAAATTATTTTGCTATGAAGGACATTAGTGAGACAACTCATAAAATTTTATTGTCTATGCATTAGATAATAATATTATACCAATGTAAATATCCTGATTTTGATAACTGAACTGTGGTTTTACTTTTTTTTTAAAAAAAAGCTCTTATTTCAAGGAAATAAAACCTCTAGGGACAAGGGATGTCATACCTATATCTTTCAAACAGGTCAGAAAATGAGGAAGAATAGTAACTCAAATGTAGTAAAATAGTATTTGTGGAATTGGGGTGAAATAATATGGAATTATCCATACTGCTTTTTCAAACTTCCTATAAGTCTGAAGTTATTTCACAATGAAAGTTAATAAAATACTCCAAAAAACACATATACTTGAAAAAATGGGAAAAAGTTAGATGAAAAAAACAGCAAAATGTCATAATTATTGAAAATGGGTGATGGCTTACATACAATTTTTTATACTCCTAGTTTTTACATGTTTAAAATTTTCCATATTGTTTTGGTTAAATAATATTCAGCTGGTGAAATGGGTGCATCAGAGAGTAAATAGGCTTTCCCTGTCTTTCAATTTCTTTATCTATTTCAAGGGCCCTCTGGAATATAGACTACTCTACTAGTCCATTAGTACTGCCCTTTAGAGAAATCAGAAATAAAATTAAAATATCTTTAAAAAATGAAGAAACTTCAAAAACCTCACTAAAAATAGCTGTTCAATACTATACCATGTAGAAAAGATTCACTGAGCTTCTTATTAGTATTGGTTTTCATAAGGAAAACATCAAATATATATATTTCATATTTTGAGTAAGTACATGTAAGAAGAATATTGTACAAAAGGGTGTTCCCATAACAGGTGTGTTTTCCCCTTACATACACTTTTTACAATGTTATTTTATCAGTGTCTTAGGGTTTACTACAGGGGTTTTGCTTTTAGAAATTGTTTTAACTCGATGCCAACAGAAGCTAAAACTAGAGATGGCACTGTTCATTTAGGTTAGCAATTATGGTTTAGCAACACCACTAACAACTAAAACTCTCCCAAATTACTTTGTAAATTCGCATATTATGTACCACAGTGCTCCCTATTATCACATAGTGCTTCACACAGTAACCAAGGCCCCCTTCATCCAAGCAGCAACCCTCTCATATTCCCTCATCACTTTCTGAGTACTGCCTTAGTTACACAGACAACTAAGAATCACTCCAAGATAACAGTTAAAATTTACATCAAGAGTTCAAACACATCTATATCTCCCCAAAATACAATGTTAGGTTTCCCAATCCCTCACCCAAAGCCCTTATGGGTTGACTGGGTTTACCTATAAATTTCTCTTACTATTTCCAGTTCATAAAATGCAGTGGAATTCATTTGCCAAATATGCACTGAATCTTGATTCCTATGTCTTAAATTCTTTTTATTTCTTTTGTTAGGAAGACTAAGAAAAGAAGACTATCTAGTTTTCCTTTCAGAGCCAATTTCAAATATAAAAACAAAGTAATAATTAAGTTGTTTGCAAAGCAATTATCAGTTGCTAATTTACTATGAAAGGTAAGGTAGAAAGCAGTAAAAGGGATATTAAGCTGATTTACCTTTACATAGTATACTTACCAATAATAACTTTCAACTCAGTTTTCCTCATTTGACTTAACTTCAAACATTTCAAAAGGCATTTTGAATGTCATTTAATTCAGGAATGAAAATCACACTAACCTCCTGCCAGGACAAATCTGGAATTACAACTGAATTGTAGAGAAATCACCCAGAACAAACAACTGAATAATAGTGAAAGAGAAGCCTTATAATCTCAAACAGACAGAAGAATCAGCTTCAGCACAACCTGATTGAAGTTTGTGCACTAGAGACTTAAGAAGGCTGGCCAGGTGCCCATAGGCAGCAGCACTGGAGGAATAATTAAGTGGCCAGTTGGATCCCTCTGAGAAGAGTGGGGTGTAAGCCCTAAGCTGGGATTTACACCCCACTGGAAGACAAGGTAAAAAAAAAAACCTCACACAAAGACTAAGAAAAGGAAAAAGACTCAGAAAGAATGAACAGGAGTTAAGGGAACTGCAGGACAACATGAAATGTCATAATATCTGTATAACAGGGATACCAGAAGGACAAGGAGAGGAGCAGGGAACAGAAAATCTGTTGAAAAAGTAATGATGGAAAAACTTCCCCAATCTGATGAGAGAAAAAAATCACACAAGTACAGGAAGCACAGAGGGTCCCAATCAAGAGGAATCCAAAGAGGCTTACTCCAAGACACATCATAGTTAAAATGGCAAAATTCAAAGACAGAGAGAATCTTAAAGCAGCAATAGAGAAACAGGAAGAAACATACAAGGGAGCCCTGATAAGGCTAGCAGCTGATTTCTCAATGTAAATGCTCCAAGCCAGAAGGGAATGGCAAGAAATGTTCCAAGTAATGAAACCCAGAGGCCTGCAACTGAGACTACTCTACCCAGCAAGGCTCTCAATTAAAATGGAAGGCCAAATAAGGAACTTCCCAGACAAAAGAAGGCTGAAAGAATATACTGTACCTCTAGCAAACCAGCACTAAAAGATATGCTAAAGGGACTGCTTTAAAAAGAGGAAGAAAAAGAGTGACAGAGAGAGAAGCACAGGTACGAAGGGAGTAAAATGATAATGAATAAGTACCTATCGATAATAACCTTAAATGTAAATGAATTAAATGCTCCAATCAAGACACAGAGTAGATGAATGGATAAGAAAACATGACCTGCACATATGCTGCCTACAAGAAAACCACCTTAGAACAAAAGAACTACACAGACTGAAAGTGAAGGGTTGGAGAAAATATTCCAAGCAAATGGACAAGGAAAAAAGCTGAAATAGCAACACTTATATCAGAAAAAATCAACTTCAAAATGAAGGCCATAGAAAAAGATACTTCATAATATTCAAGGGAAGAATCCATCACAAAGACATTGTAAACATTATTGCACCCAACATAGGAGTACCCAAATACATAAGAAAAATCTTGGAGGACTTCAAGAAAGATATAGACAGCACACAATTACAGTAAGGGATTTTAACACCCCATGGTCAACAATGGATAGATTTTCCAAACAAAATATCAACAAGGACATTGGGGCACTTAACAACACACTAGATCAAATGGGCTTAATTGATATATATATAGAGAGAACCTTTCGTCCCAAAGAAGCAAAATACACATTCTTTTCAAATGCATATGAAACATTTTCAAAGCTGAATCACATGATAGGGCACAAAAAAAGCCTCAACAAATTCAAAAAAAAATGAAATCTTACCAAACATTTTCTTGGTACAGAAGGGCCTGAAACTAGAAACCAACCTCTAAAAAAAAAACCCGAAACTTGAAAACATTCAAATCAAGGAGGCTGAATAGCAGGCTATTAAACAATGAATGGGTCAAGAATGAGATCAAGGAAGAAATCAAAATGTTTCTGGAAACAAATGAAAATGAACACACAGCAGTTCCAACCTACGGGACACAATGAAGTCAGTCCACAGAGGGACATTCATAGCAACACAGGCCTGCCTAAAAAAGATAGGAACATATCAAATGCACAGCTTAACCCTATATCTACAAGAAGTGGAGAAACAACAACAAACAAAGCCCAGAGTGAGTTGAGGGAAGGCAATAATCAAAATCAAGCAGAATTAAATGGCATATAATCTAAAAGAACGATTCAAAGGATCAATAAGTCCAGGAGCTGGTTCACTGAAAAGATAAACAAAATCAACAAGCCTTTAATCAGACTCATCAAGGAAAAAAGAGAGAGGACCTAAATAAAGAGAAATAAAAGAGGAGAAATTACAACTGATACTATAGAAATAAGAAAAATTTTAAGAAATTGCTATAATTACTATAGTTACTATAGTTATTTACTATAAATAACTATATGCCAAGAAATTTAAAACTGGGTGAATGGGCAAATATCTATAAAAATATAATCTTCCAAAACTGAATCAAGAAGAAGCAAAAGACTGATAACAGCTGGTGAAATTGAAGCAGTAATAAAAAAAACCCAGCACACAAAAGCCCTGGATCAGATGGTTTCGCAGAAGAGTTTTACAAAACATTTAAGGAAGAGCTAACCCCTATCCTTCTCAGACTATTCCAAAAACATCCAAGAAGAGGGAAGACTCTCAAACTCTTTGTATGAGGCCAACATCACCCTAATTCCAAAACCAGATAAAGACACAACGAAGAAAGAAAACTACAGGCCAATATCTCTGAAGGACATAGACACTAAAATTCTCAACAAAATATTGGCAACCCACATCCAGCAATACATTAAAAAGATCATACACCATGATCAAGTGGGATTCATCTCAGGGATGCAAGGATGGTACAATATTCACAAATTAATAAATGTAATACATCACATAAACAAAACAAAAGAAAAATCACAGGATCACTTTAATATATATAGAAAAAGCATTTGCTATAGCACCGATTTATGATAAAAAGACTCAGCAAAGTGGGAGTAGAGGGAGCACGGCTCAACATAATAAAAGCCATATATGAGAAACCTACAGGCAAAATCATACTCAATGGGCAAAAATTAAAAGCTTTCCCACTAAGATCAAGCACAAGACAAGGATGTACACTTTCACCACTTGTATTCAACATAGTATTGGAAGTCCTAGCCACAGCAATCAGATAAGAAAAGGAAATAAAAGACACCCAAACTGGAAAGGAGGAAGTAAAGCTGTCACTGTTTGTAGACAACATGATTGTGTACATAGAAAACCCTAAAGACCCCACCAAAAAAACCACTCAACCTAATAGGTGAATTTGGCAAGACAGCAGGATACAAAGTCAATATTCAGAAATCAAAGGTCTTTCTGTATGCCAACAACGAAATATCAGAAACAGAAATCAAGAAAAACATCCTATTTGCCATAGCAAGAAGAAAAATAAATTACCTAGGAATAAACCTAACCATGGAGGTAAAAGACCTGTACTCAGAACACTACACAACACTGAAAAAAGAAATTAAGGAAGGCACAAACAAATGGAAGCATATACTGTGTTCATGAATGGGAAGAATTAACATAATCAAAATGTCCATACTACCCAAAGCAATTTACAGATTCAACACAATCCCTATTAAAATACCAATACCATACTTCGCAGACCTAGAACAAATCTCTTAAAAATTTAGATGCAACCATAAATGACCCCAAATAGACACAGCAATTTTGAGAAAAAAGAACAAAGTAGCAGGGATCAAAATATGTAATATTAAACTACACTACAAGGCCACTGTATTCAAAACAGTCTGGTATTGGCACAAGAACAGACACAGAGATTGATGGAACAGAATAGAGACCAGAAATAAACCTAAGTCTCTATGGTGAATTAATATTCACTAAAGGGGCAGATTCATAAAATGGAGTAAAAATAACCTCTTTAACAAATGGTGTCAGGAGATCTGGACAGCTACATGCAAAAAAATGAAACTTGACCACCAACTTATAGAAACACAAAAATAAACTCAAGGTGGATAAAAGACTTAAATATAAATTGAGACACCATAAAAGTCCTAGAGGAGAATATAGGCAAGAAAATCTCATATATTCCATGCAGCAATATTTTCACCAATATGTTTCCTAGAGCAAGGGACATAAAGTAAAGAATAAACAAATGGGACTTTATCAAAATAAAAAGCTTCTGAACAGCTAAAGTTTCATCAGCAAACTTTAAAGTTTCATTTCATCAGCAAAATGAAAAGGAAACCAACTGTATGGGAAAATATACTTGCCAATGATACCTCGGACAAGGGTTTGATCTCCAAAATATATAGAGAACTCACATGACTCCATACCAGGAAGACAAACAATACAATTTAAAAATGGGCAAAGGGCCTGAACAGACACTTCTCCAAGGAGGACATACAGAGAGGGCCCAAAGACAATGAAAGGATGCTCAGCATCACTAGTAATCAGAGAGATGAAAATTAAAACCACAATGAGATAACACTTTACACCGGTCAGAATGGCCATCATAAACAAATCAACAAACAACAAGTGCTGGGGAGGGTGTGGAGAAAAGGGAACCCCAGTACACTGTTGTGGGAATGCAGACTGGTGCAGCCACTGTGCAGCCAAAATCTAAAAATGGACCAGTCTTTTGACCCAGCAATTCCACTGCTAAAATTATACCCTAAGAATCCTGAATCACCAGTTCAAAAGAATTTCTGCATCCCAATGTTCATAGCAGCACAATTTACAATAGCCAAGTGCTAGAAGTTACCTAGGTGTCCATCAGTAAATGAGTGGATCAAAAACTAGGGAACATTAACACAATGGAATAATATGCAGAAGGAAGAAAGAAGGAACTCCTACCCTTCGAGACAGCATGGATGGAACTGGAAAGCATTATGCTAAGTGAAATAAGCCAGGTGGTGAAAAACAAATACCATATGATCTCACCTATAAGTGGAACCTAATCAACAAAACAAACAAAGTAAGCAAAATACAACCAGAGACATGGAAATAAAGAACAAACTGAAAGTAACCAGAGGGGAGGGGGCAGGGGAATAACAGAGGAAAAAGGGGAAGAATTGTCAAGGAATACGTATAAAGGACCCATGGACAAAGCCAAATGGGGGCAAGATTGAGGTGGGAGGTGGGGGTGGGTGGGGTGGTGGAAAGAGGTGGCAGGAAAATGGAGACAACTGTACTTAAACAACAACAAAAATTAAATAAATAAATAAGAAATAACATTATAGTGGCTGCAGGGGCTTTTGATGATTCCCCATGACCTGGAACTTCATTTATATGGCCACATGTAGGATAGGCTGTCCTCTGGCTAGAACATGATTATGATGTTGGAGACCCAAATAAAGTAGCGACTCCCAAAGGCTCCACCATTATTTACAGGAAGAACAAGAGACAATTTTGAATCCACAAAAAAGACAGTGCCCTGGCTGGTGTGGCTCAGTTGGTTGGGTGTTCTCCTGCAAAGCAAAAGGTCTAAAAATAAAATGAATTAAAAAAAACAAATGCCATTTATCTGAACCACCCACTGAAAGTAAACAGCTTACTTGATACAAGCTATCAAAAACGAGGTGTCTAGTTAATACTTTTAAATAAAAAATTTTCTCCCTTGAAATTTGTTATTTATACTCTAGCTAATGACATGCAATATATATGGAGCAGGCATTTTATCAACGTGGTGAGGTAAGTACACTACCACGCCATCACATAATTTTGAATGAAAAAAGTAATTCTTTATACTGTCCACAGAATTTTGAAAAGCATCCACAAATTTTTTATTTAAAATATTAAATAATAAGTTATTCCAAAATAAATTTGCTGAATACAAATATGACATAATTAAAGTACAGTTTTGTAAAACAGCTTGTTAAAGGCAGAGAAACATATTAAAGCCTTACTGGCATAGAACTGACATTTAGGAGATTAACACTAACAGAAGGCCACTGATGAATATGGAAGTATATTGTTGTTCAATCAAACATTATAAGGTATTACTAACATAAACTTCAAGATATATCTCTAATTCAAGAACATAAAGTGGGTTATTTTTATTTGCAAAATCCTGACAAAATCATAATATTAGTTAATATTATCTAAGCTTAATGTAATCTTAATGTCTTTGAGCTTGATTTCTGCACTTGTAGAAGTGATACATTTAATTTGATTATCTCTAAATTCTCTTCCAGGTCTAAAGTATTGTGAGGATTTCAAATTATTTTCAAGGGGTTCAGTGGTTTCCCCAAGACTTGGAAGTCTGCAAGCTGCACCCCATATGCTTGAGCTGGAATACTCCCGAACTCAATTTATGTATTCACATATTCAATAGTGTACTGCATAAAGAAGTTAGTTATGAGTAAAATACACTGAAACATTATTTCCAAAGTATATTCTTTGAAGTATAGTTGTAGGCTATTAAGTGGTATTATATCAAAAAGTTCACATAACTACCCACATAAATCATATAAGTTTGAAAATTAATCACAATATTTGGCATTGGTCACCTAAGTTTTGAAATGGTCAGAGAAACGCAGGTAAATGGCTTTAAATGGCTTTCCATTCCACAAGATTTCTTAGTATCTTTTATTATATAAAAAGACAATTTAAATTTCCAAGAGAAAAAGATATGTTACCAGTGTGGAGATACTTCAAAAAATCAAAAATGGAACTGTCTTATGACCCAGCAATTCTACTTCTAGGAATTTACCTGAAGAAACGTAAAACACTAATTCAAAAGAATCTATGTACTGCTACAATCATTGCAGCATTATTTACAATGGCCAAGATCTGGAAGCAGCCCAAGTGTCCCATCAGTAGATGAGTGGATAAGAAAGCTGTGGTACATTTATGCAACGGAATACTGCTTAGCAATAAAAAGAAGAAAATTTTACCCTTTGCAAAAGCATGGATGGACCTGGAGAACATTACCCTAAGTGAAAAAAGCCAGTCAGAGAAAGACAAATACCACATGATTTCACTCATGTGTGGAATATAATGAACGAAATGAACTAACAAGAAAAAGTGAGACTGACTCATAGAGAGAGAGCGGGCTGACAGCTGTGGGATGTGACTTAGAGGGCTGAAAGGATTGAGCAAAACAGAAGAATAAAAGAAAGAAGTTATGGACACAAACAACAGCATGGTGACTGCTGAGGAGACCTGGGTTTGGGGGAGGTAGAGGAGGGTATAAGGGAGATAAAGGGTGATGGACGGAGACTTGACTTGGTGTAGTGAATACAAAATACAGTGTACAGATGATGTGCTGCAGGACTGTGCACCTGAAACCTGTATAATTTTGTTAACCACTGTCACCCCAATAAATTAAATAAAAAGGAAAAGTTGAAAGCAACACATGAAGAAACAAGAAAAATGAACAAACTCACAGACACAGATAACAGGATGGTGGTTACCAGAGGGAAGGGGGTTGGGACAGTAAAGGAGAAAGGAGGTCAAATATATGGTGGTGGAAGATTTGGCTTTGGGTGGTGAGCGCACAATGTAATATACAGTTGATGACGTATCATACGATTGTACACTTGTAACCTACATAATCTTATTAACCATTGTCACAGCAATAAATTTAATTTAAAAAATTAAATAAATAAAATAATAAAAATAATCCTTCCATTATATTAAAAGGATTAAGAAAAACGACCAATAGACTTGGTATTGAGTTAGCTTGTTGCTGGTCCCTTAATGTTCTTTTATCCTGGTTCCCTGTGATCAACCTGAGTATCTGGATTTTGTCAATATTGCAGTTTCTCCTGCATCACTCCTGCCTCCATTCTTCCAGCTTCTGTAGCTTTCACCTTGAATCTTAATCTCTGCCTACATTTGAGCACACTAAAGCAAGCAAATACAACATTTAGTGAAATTGCCTTTAGGAACTATGCCCTATGTACTCCCTCCCTGAATCTTCTCCAAACTCACTTAAGTTTCTTAGTATGATTCATTTAACAGCCTGGCCTACTACCATATACAATGTTCTCCTCAAGATATACATTTGCTAAGGATATTATTTCACCTCACATACTTTTCTTGTATTAAATAATCTATGTTTGCCACTATGGGAGTGGCTAAAAAGGGTTCAAAAATAGAAGTCAGATTACTCCAGCCTTGGAAAAATATTTGCAGTGATGCAGACCAGACAATAATTTCTCTTCTGGAACTTAGTTAAAATAAATGGTTTAGCTGATGTCACATGCATGGTTCAGGTAAAATATCAGAGTATTATACATAGGCAGCTTGCATCACTCAGACTAATACATACATATAGAGTTTCCTGTAAGATTTTTGAAAATTAGTTTTATCTATAATGTTATTTTTCAAAAATAGTTTTTATTTCTGCAGCAAGTGAAATTTTGTATATTCACACAAAAATACCAAATTCATTTGCCAGGTTGAACTCTCAAAAAAACAAAAGATACTTCAAATCTTCTATTTACCTGCTAGAGTTACAGCTGCCTGCTAGAGAATATTATGTGGAGGAAATAAAATCTGTATATTTTCTCCAAAAAAATGAAGAAAAAATATAAATTGTGACTAAATGGAGAAACAGTACAAATAAAATTAGCACAAAAATTGTTATACTTACTTAGTATAGTTGTTTTCAAATATATTATTTCAAGTAGATAATTTTACTAAGCAGTAACTGTTATATATTACATATTATATATAATTATATAACGATTTCAAATCATTTTGTATTAACAATTATATAACAAATTTAAATCAACCAATATGAATTGTTGGCTGCTGATCAACAAGAAAAATTTCTCTTATATAGGTAATAAAGCAGGCCTGTTTAGCAACATAGTGTAGAAACTTTAGCTAAAAAGCTGCTTTAAGAGTAAGAAACTGCTAAGAGAAAAAAGTAGCCTCTAACAGTTATGAGCTTGAGCTTGCCTGGCACTAACAGTTAGGCCATGGTGTTCTCCCACAGAATATGAACAATCTCACAGAAAAACATCAAACCAAGGACCCTCTATGACCATGATGAAGCAAGACAAAAACAAAACCACTTCAGGGTCATGTCTGGGTACTGATAAATGTAAGAACATTGCATAAAGCACACTAATAATTAAATGTTCCCCTCATTCAACTAACTATTGCTTCTTTAGTAATTATAGCTTTAGCCCATGCTGTTCCTCTTGCCTCCTAGATAAATATTCTTAGGTTACAGGATGATAGCATTGTCCCCTACTTTCTGACAACAGCCAATTATGCTTCTTTGAACTTTCTTAAAATCACCTAACACAGGCCCAAGTCCTCTAACAAGCCTCCCTAATACCCTCTTACTGAGATGTCTCATGGTTCCCTGTGGTGTGTAATCTCCCTTGTTGTAATAAACACAACCTCTGCAGTATTTGGTTGATGAGCATAGGCACTGCATTTCCTTTCAAATATTCCAAAACCCACCCTATGCATTATTTTGACCAGTATTTTTAACCTGAAAATTTAATCAGTATGATTTTGGCATAAGAATAGGCAGAAAGATGGAAGAACATTATTAACCAGATACAAATCCTGGCACACAACAAAAGTTAATACATGACAAAGGAGTATCATAAACAGCAGAAAAAGAATCAGTTAATAAATGGTATGATAATTGGCTACTTGAAAAAAAAATCACTTTTGAGCCACACTGTACACCAAAACAAATTCTGTTTAGATTGAAAAAAGTTAAAATATAAAAGATCAAAAGAACAAAAATAAAAGAAAATAGCAATGAATATTTAATCAAAATTGAATTTTAGAGGCATTTCCTTACTTAGGAGATAAAAAGGAAGGGTTCAAAGACTTAACTATACAAAAAACATAACTGTCATTGTAACTGAAATCTTTAATAAAAGTCACTGTTTGACAAGTAGGGCTACTACTCGAAATCTTTACTAAATACAAAGTTATTGCTATTAAAGTGGTATGTAAATGATTTATAGACTATAATGTGGGACACCAATACAATCATCCTCTTATTAAAATAAACTATGGAACTTAACCCTACGATTTTTTGCAGGCACATCTTCAAGTGAAGGCAGAGAAATGTACTAAACTTCAAAAATAGGAATTTGGTTTAAATAATCCCACAGATAAATTTGGAAATTATGTAAGATTTTAAATTAGCTCTACACTGAGACATAAAGTATGACAGCACTGTTTGTTTTTAAGAACATTAAGAACTGCCATATTAAATAAGACTAATAACCCAATTTGCTGACAATATACTAGCATCAAAGGACATTCTGTGAGAAAATGTGATTTTCTCTATGGTAACTTAAAAAGATTACAAACACGCGTACTTCCTACAAGTCTGTAGTCCCTTACTCAAGTCTGCTCCTGTAGGATAAGCAAAATAGAGAGCCTAGAGTACTGAATAATTAGACTTTGATTTTTATGTCTAAAATATATATGTATTTTTTAATTCTATTTGGTTTTTAAATTTGTTAACATCTCAATCATAACATACCTTTTTTTTTCTGGTTTGTATCCATTACTATTATTAAAGATGCTCTTCCTCTGCTGTTCATTTTAGTAATAAGGGCATGAAGTCACTGCCAAAGGCTTTATCCATAATAAGTTATCCTGCAGTGTCAACTGCACTACCTTTTATTCTACCAGTTTATAAGTACAGAATGAGACAAGTCCACCCATGTCAGGGAATCTTGTACAGTTCTCTTAACGAATGAAAATTGAGGAAATGTGTTCATAGTCCTGTGCCAATTTCATTTACAGAAACCCCCAAGTAAAATAATGTAAAATAAGAAAAATGTGGAGCCAATAAAAAGCCTGAAGAGATAATAGTCAAGGATATCTACGTACTAAACTCTCCTTTCATCTTTCCAGAGTCCTGGAAAGCCCAACTCTTCCTAGTCTACACCCATGTTTCTGATTATACATAAATACCTGGCAATATCTGATATTATGTCCGGTGTGATATCATGATTACGAATCCATTTCCCTGAAGACATTACACTATTATCTAAATGTTGGCACTCACACCATGACCATTTATAACAAAAAAAAAAGTTTAAAAGTGATGATGAATAGTGAACTGCCTAATTTAAGAGTTTATTCAAAACTTTAGGGATTATGACATCTGGTCCTGGTGATGTATTTATTTTTGTCGATTCTGTCAGTTAAGTCTAGAACATTCCATGTGTTTGTCACTATCCATCTAATACTTCTGAATTGTTCCCCTAAAAAGATCATTGGAAAACAAGAATGTTCCTAATACCTTCTTCAATAAAAATTGAAGTAAATTTAAGTACTTTTAAATTAAAGTAAATGAATCTTTCTATGATCTCCTTTTCCATATCTTTTTAAATATTACATACCACCTTCCTAAAGTGGTGACACTCTTTCATTGAATGGTTCCTTGTTTTTATGTAATAAAAATTTATTTAATAAAATCATTTTTTAAAAGGTCATTCAAAATAATATCTAGTTTGTTCTTAATACATCACTCTATCACTGTGATTTTCAACATTTTTCATCTCATGGCACATATAAAGTAATTACTAAAATTCTGCAGCACACCAAAAAAATATATTACATTTTTTGCCAATCTCACAAAAAATAGGTATAATTCTGATTCATTCACATTGGATGACTATTGTTGTGCTGGCTGTTGTCGTTTCTTTTATTTGACAACCTAAGGGAAAAGAGGTCAGTATGCCTGACTAAGCAATCAGGTACCACATGTTTTAGAAATTCTTGTGGCACACTCGTTGAAAATCGTTGTTTATTACCTTCCTTGCTCTCATTTACTCATTCATTCATTCAACAAATATTTGCCTTCTATGTGGCAAGCACTACTCTGCAAATAGGTGAGACAGTTGTAAACAAAATGAAGTGCTGCCCTCATGGAATTACATTATTATAGGAGAAGCAAATAAGTATGTAATTCAATAACAGATAATAGTATAAATGTTATCAAGAAAAAAGTAATCAGGATGAGAGTTGAGAATAAAGGGAGTGAACAACAGTCAATAAATATCTTTCTGAGAGGTTAACAGCTGAATTAAGAACTGAATGATGCCCTGACTGGTGCGGATCAGTGGTTTAGGCATCATCCTGCAAACCGAAAGTTCTCTGGTTGATTCTCAGTCAGAGCACATGCCTGGGTGACAGGCCAGATTCCTGGTTGGGGGCCAGTGAGAGGCAACTCATAGATGTTTCTCTCTCACATGGATGTTTCTCTCCTCTTTCTCCTTTCCCCTGTCCCTAAAAATAAATAAATAAAACCTTAAAAATAAAAAGAACTGAATGATGCAAAGGGAACAAGTAATACAATCATGGGGTTGGGGGAGGAGTGCTCCATATAAAGGAAAGAGCAAATACAAAAGCCTTGAGGCAGGAATCATGTGTGAGGAGTGGTAATGTAGTTGGTAGAATAAGTAACAGAAAAAGTCAAAAATGATGTCTTGTCAGTAGCCAAATCTTAAAATTTTACAAGGCACAATAGGACTTATTTTTCAGAGAAATGAAAAGCCATGAGAGTTCTGAGCAAACATTGCATGATATGATGTAAATTCTAAAAGGATTATTCTATTTATTATGAGATGAGGCTGTGGTGTAGCCTGAGTGAAAGAAAGCAGGGAAAATATTTATGAGTAGTAGTCTAGGCAAGAGATGTGGTGGAAAAGATAGGGTTTTATTTGGATGTATTTTGAAGGAAGAGTCAATCAAATAGGCTTATCTTCTCATAGTTTCTATGTTTACTGAGGAATTTACCATGTTGCCTTGTTAAATAACAAAGATGAAGTAAAAAAAGTACTGGATTTGAGAATCAAAGAACAGTATGTTAAACTTAGCCATGTCTCTTACCAACTAACTTAGAGACCTAAGGATATCACTTTAATTCTCTGGCCTCAGATGTCTTATCAGTAAAATAAAAATATTAACAGTTTCCTTGCCTCCCTTATAGGATTGTTATGAAGGTCCAATAAGTTATCTAACAGATTAAACTCTGTAATTTTTATTTAACCAATTTGCTAGATTAAGAAAAACTCCATTCCTTTTATAAAACATAGATCGATACTGATGGAACTCTCTAGCTACAATACTCACATTCACATGCTCCCAGTCTAATTAAGTGTGGGTTGGTTAACTATAGGAATGAATGTATATATAATTATTAATTATCATCTGCATTAATTTTTTTAATTAATCAATGAACCATGCATATTAATTAAGCAACCATGTAAATTAAGCAACCAACCATGCTGCTTCATTCATACAGTATATTAAGTGTCTACTATAACAGTTCTCAATACTAAAAGTACATCAGAATCTTCTGTGAGGCCTCTTTAAAAAATGCAAGTGCCTAGGCCCCATCCCTAGAGATTCTATAAAACAAGGATGGAGCTAGAAATCTTTCTTGTAGACAGACAATTGAGAACCACTAGCCTGTTAGGTAATGAGCACCTATCAGTGATAAGAAAACAAAATATATTTGCCTCTCAAAGAGTTCACAGTATAGTGACAGTAACAGAAATGATATTTTTAATCATAACAAGGTGCTAAATTCACTCTACAGGTATATGCCAGATGATACAGGAAAACAGAGAAGGGGAAAAGAACTCTGCCTGGGCAGGTAGATAAGGAAAGTAGTGGTCTCAGCTGGCTTCATAAAGGTGGTGGTTTGAACTTTGATGTCAAGGGTAGCTGGGAATTCTCCAATTATACTAAAGCCGGAAGAGAGATTCTAGACAGAAGCAACACACTGAGAAAAGGCATTGGGATATGAGAAAGTTTGCTGCTTTCAGAGAAAACAATATGCTTTGGGAATCACAGAAATGGGAATGGAAAGGTGAACTTCATCTGTACGCATTTCTGAATGGAACTGCATACAGATTAAGTTAAGTACTTTGAAGTTTATTGTAAAAAGCAGTAATTTCACACTGTTTCATAGAATTCAAATTCATAAAAGGCATTTCATGAATTTCACAAGGACATTTAAATACACATACACTAAACTTAAAAGAGATTGTAGTAAACCAATGCACTAACCTGTTTGGGGTTTTTTTGCTGACCTTGAACCAAAATTCCATCTATCATTTCTGTTTTTTGAACTTCTTATAGATGTATCACTGATTATAACAGCAGTAGCTTTATAAATTTACTTTTTTAAAGCTAGCAAATGTCTCACTACCTGCCTGTGGATAATATTACACAAGAACCAATAATAATAATAATATAATAAGTATATACCTACAGAGATGATATAATTCATTATTTACTTTAAAATATATGCCAATTAACTACCACATTTATTTAATAAATGTTATTCACTGGAGTTTTACATTAGACTTGTGGAGCATCACTGGTCTAGAAAGACTGAAACAGAATTGTTTATCAGGGAAATGACATAATTAAATTATAATTCAGAAATAATAGTTTAACAACAAAAATGAACTGGACTAGGGTGAAATGAGAGGTGAGAAGATCAGTTAGGAAGCAATTTCAAGAGAACAGGCAAGAAAATATGATGAAATGACAAGTAGCAGAGATGGCAAAATGAAATATATAGAACTTAATGACTCTTCAGATAATAGAGAGAAGGATGGTTTTCAAAAAATCAGATTCTAGATTTACACTTCAATTTTGACCATGTTGAAAAGGTACAAGTATCCAGAAGGTGCCAGCTTCTTAGTACTCGGAATAGAATGTTCTTTGCACATTTAATCAGTGAGTACAAAAGAAGTCCCCATTTTAGTAACAGTTCTAATTTTGTAATTTTCTTCATCCATTTTTATATATTTTACTTATAGTCTGGGTAATGTAAAGCACAATCATATAGCCACTTATTAAAATTAACTATATTACTAGCCAAAGATGCCATAGTACTTTCCCCATTTAGTAAGATTTCAATGCTATTAGTGTTCTGCTTATATAGCTATCCCTATAATTTATTTGAAAATTGTTACCAAATGTTATTATAACCCATTGGTGATAGTCATTCGACTAAGAACAAGGTGATTTTAAAACTTTTGCAATAATATAAATATACATTTTACTGCCTTTTTCCAATTTATACATTGCCTTCAACTAACTGTCTTTTTTCATGTTCTTGATAACCTTCTTAGGAAAGAAGGGCAGAAATACTTATTACCATATTACAGATGAGAAAATCTAGGCTCAAGGTAGATAAAGGTCTTTGCCAAGATTATATGGCTGGCAAACGGAAGAGCAGTAAATAAAATACACATTTTCTGATTCCAAGGCCATTGCTCTTCCTATTACACCATGACTATCTCTTGTCTGAATAAATAGGATGACTATAATCCCATTTTTCTCTCTTGCATTCACTCATTTCTTCTGAATATTTTTATTTAAAACCTTCTCTATCAGCTTTATAACCTCAACAGCCCAATGCCACTTGGTTTCAGACGTCTACTTTTTATATACCAGTTTTACATCTACTAAAACTCACTTCCATCACTACCACATTCATGAACTGAGAGAATATGGAAATTTTTTCAAATCTTGAAATGAAACAGTAATACAAGATTAGGGAATCAGGACATAACTCCTTGCCTAATAGTCCAAATTTGATCTCTAGGACCCTTTTACATATTTATCTCATGACCACTATTTAATCTCTCCCTCATCTGACAAAATACATATTATTTCAAATTGAGGACAAAAATTGTATAATATTTTTATCCAAAATTGTATTGTAAGGTAGGTATAATTAAATCTATTTATGTAACCTAATTATAAACTCACTTTTATGTAAACTAATTTATAACATTTTAATATCATAAAACATTTAATGTTTTATAATAATGCTACTGGGAATGGAGACTAATGCAGTAATTGAAACTTACTTTATTATACATAATTTGAATACTAAAAAACTAATTTTAACAATTAAAAAAACTTGAAGTGTGAAAAAATTTAATAATTTCTGCAACCTCAAAAATTTACTGTTTCTTCTCATGCATTTGAACACAATAAATATATTTTATAAATATACTTATAAAATATATTTATCTATATCATATAAATGACTTAATAGCCTTTTTATTACACGTGCCAAGTCAAAAGCACATTCCTAGGACACCATAAAAAAGCACAACAAAAATTACAAATCACTTTATTTCAGAAAATATAACAACACCTCTACATATTCTATAATACTTATTTTGTAAGTTCTCATCTCTCCCCTTCAGAAACGCTCATTAGAAGTTCAACATTAATGTATAATTACCTAAAATGTTTCCCCACTAAACCAGAAAACTATTTTTGAGTTCTTATGAGTGTGAAAAGTTCTTATAATTAAGCTCATGGCATTTGTCTGTTTAGAGTTTAAGACTCTGGAAGTGTTTTTATTCAGAATTTAAACAATACTTTTAAAACAATGCCGTTAGTTCTTATAAAATGGATGTATTCAACTAGATGTTACCTACCTGATTCTAACACCATCTGAATAGCTGAACAGTGAAGTAAAATAACACTTAGTTTATCTGAATGACATCATAGGATTAACCAGAATGACGATTTTTCTCCTTCGATTTACAACTTACATATAAATACTGCCTTAAAAATTTTCTCTACTATTGAACCTTAACATTATTTGCAAATTCCACTTTTTATGTATGCTCATTTCCCCCTTGAACTACCATCGCTTTTTAAGTTGACGCTGGTATATCTTTATTAGTTCAAACTGACCTATCCACAGAGTTCTCTACACCTGACTCTCTGATGCTGGCATCTCAACCATTTCCAGTCCTGAGTGTGAGTGTGTGTGTGTACACTTCTGTCCTCATAACAGTAAAATTAAAAAATTTAAAAAATAGGCTTTCAACCAATTCAAAACTTACCTTGCAGACCTGGAAATAGTCTGAAGTCAGGGTTTCCTGTATCTCCTCTCTGAGAACCCCTGCAGTCCCTCCTGAGTGCGTGGAACCACTTCCAGCCCCACCGCCGCTGTTACTGCCACTGCTGCTGCCACTGCCAGGGGAGGACGCAGTTAAGCCATCCAAAACTTTTCGGAAATTAAACTTCTTCATTTTAAAAACTGTTGAGAAATTCAAAGGAAAGGATGACTTAACACATGGCACTATACCCAGGTGAAAGTGTTTAGCTTTTCATTAGTCAAGGCAATAGCCAGTCCCCATGTTACTAGCATTGGCTATAAAGGACTAAAGAGAGAGACATGGGGAGGGGAGGGCCGCTACATATTGTCAAATTTTAATCCTAAAAAAGCATTATCTTAGAAAAAACGCACAACTCAGAAAACAACGGTATATTCTCCTCATACATCAATTTGTCAAGGGCTTTCTCGCCAGCTGTGGCTACGCTTTATCAGCAGTGGAGTAAAAATAAAAGGCAGTGTCATCGTCGTCATTAGCATTGTATCATCATTATTATACAATCAAACCACAAGCCAACAGACCAAGACTGTCCCTCTCCAGGGCGGGCTTTCCAACTGAAGGTTCAGCTCAGAATATATTATTTTCAGAAAAATGATGTTTGGGGGGGCGGTACCACCACCTTCTCGGCTATAACCCCTTCGTCGTTAACGCTCTCTTTTGCTCAGTAGGAAATTGGGGGGGGGAGCTTTTTCCGTTCCCTACCTCCAACAACCGGGACCCCAAAGCATCTGCGGCTGACCTACAGCAACAGCTAATGGGAGGGGCGAGCGGCAGGGCCAGCTGCCCCCGCTTCTCCCTCCGCCCCTCCCTCCGCCGCCCCTCCTCCCCTTCCCGCGTCTCCGGCCGCCGCGAACGCCCGCCAGTCCGCTCTTCCCGCAGCCCAGCAGCGGCTCTTGCGGGACGTGAAGCAGTGGCGGCGAGGGCTGCGGCCCGAGTCCTGCCTCTGCCCGCTGGCTCCCCCGGTCCCTCCCGGGGCCGAGCGCAGAGGCGCTGGATTCTCTCCCGCGGACGCGCGAACACAGACACCGCCGCGCAGACATCACGCGCGGGCGCTCACGCTCACAGACGCACACACAGGTGTGAGGGAGCGGCGGCTGGACGGCGGCGCCCGCGTCCCAGAGGGATGGCTATCTGACTCCAGACATAAGCACCTTCCACAGCCGCCGCTAGCCGCCGGTCAGCCCGGGAAGCGCAGGGTGCGGAGGGAGGCGGGCTCGCAGGCGGTAGTCCGACCGGGCTCCAGCAGCTTCTCCAGTCCGTTGGGTCGAGACGCCCGGCGCTCTCCGAGGTCCTAACCGAGCAGACAAGCTCCGCCACAGGCTCCACCACAGGCTCCGCCCTCCCGCCGTGGGAGGCAAGCCCTGCCTCCAAACCTCCCCCTCGGTTCCCCCGCCCCCTCCTGCCCAGACAGCCCAGAGCCCTGAAAGGGGAGGAGAGCTCCGGGACATCAAAGGGCGGGAGTAGCTTCTTCTCCAATCCTAGGCTCGATAGGGTCAAGTTCCACGGTTGCAAAACACGGAAGAAATTGGGGGATAGGCCGAAGGAAAAGTCCATGAAAGGGGGAGGAGAGAATTTGGAAAGGTAGCTGGAGTATTTGATTGACAGAGGTATTGGCCAGTATGCTGGGCGGCAGTGCTTTAGGGGTTGTAATTGGCGCTACCTGTTGAAGGACGCGAGTGTAAATCAATAGAATGCCTGGAAGCAGGAGCACTTGGGTTCTTGAGTCCGAGGGTTTCGGAAGGTTTTCCTTCGGTATGGCTCTGGGCAATTTTGTGAATTGGCAAGTGTTTTGCAGTTTATCACCTCTGTGAGCCTGTTCCCGCTCCCCAGGTGCATCTATTAGGCGCCCCTCGCTGCCCTGCTACTTGCATAACGGCTTAACAGGTCACCTCAGCTGGAGGGAATAGTATTTCAATCGAATTTGGGGATATACTGCATAGCTTTAGAGGTACTAAATAATTAATTATCCACCGTGTTCCCTCTAATATGCAGAATTACCCCTCCCTCCCCCAGTTCACACATACATTCAAAGATTTTTTTAAAAAGCATTTCTCTCCAGTAGACGATGTCAAGAACATATTTTAAGTTTTTCCTGAGTCACAATAATCCCTGAAAGATGCATTATTGTGTGCAGGAATTTTTTTAAGACAGGATCAGGATAGGGAGATTCGGTTCTAAGCCCTGATGCGCTACTGAATTGGGAAAAATTAGCACTTGATTAGTCTGTGAAAATGAAGGTCAGCTCATTGGGCCATAGCCGCTTTAGACTTCAATGTGGGCAACACAACAGAACTCATTAGTAATCATCCCAAATATTCTTACATTTAAAAAAATCTAGAATGACGTCTTTTTTTTTTCTTTCTTTGTGTGTGTAGAGGAGGTAGAGGATGGGGGGAAGGAGACCTGAAAGAGAAATTAGTTGCTCGAGGTCCCATATCAAGGGAGTGGCAAAGACGGAATAAAGCCCAGTTTTTCAGATCCTCAGCTCAATGCTTACCTTCTCCTTTTGAATTTTTCAGTGCTTAATGTCCTTTTGAAACCTCCCAAAGACCCCCAATACTGCCTAATAGTCTTAGGTTGCAACAATAAAACTTGTGAAAGTGGGCATAGAATTTTATATTTATCCTATCTTGTTTAGCAGCTAGGACAATGTTTCACATAGAATAGGCACTTAAAAGGTTAATAGTTGGTTTACCGGTTATTAGTAAAAGATTTATGAGACAGTACCAATATCCTGTTTGGGCAGGGTAAAAGTAAGAGTGGAAACAAATGTTACATCTGATAACTAGATTTTTGGGAGGGTTCCAAATTCCATATTGGATTCCTAACAATGTATCTTTCTCTTTACTATTATTTTACATTTTTTCCGTTTTCTTCTTTCTGACCCATTTCACCTCCAAGCATGGGTGCACATTAAGGCTAAAGAGTTTGTTTTCCTCATTTTTATGTCTGGCTTTTCTTTAAATGGCTGGTGTTGGGAGGGGACAGGGTTGCTCTAACTCTTTGAGAAGTAGGCATTGTTGTCTAAAATAATGGATTTAAATATCTTCTTTCCTTTCATCAGAAAGTCTGTTTGCAACTCTTTAACTTTCAAGTAAATAAAAACAAGTCTATACCAAGTGGTGTTTTGGTCTTTTGATGAGAGTGAAAACAAACAAAAAACACGATATCCTGATTCAACAAAGTGAGATGTGACTTTTGCAAGAAAACCCCTTAAACCACCCATTGCTAACACTGTAGTGTTTTAGTAAAGTAGGTGGTGATTTTTATTCAAAAAATAGGGGGAGAACTGAGAATTTAAAAGTACTAGCACACAAAACAGATTGACAAAAATTCTGCTTGAGGACCCCAAAGGGAACTCATTGGCCTACTTGACCTCAGAAAGAAGTGACAGTGGATATCCTTTCAGATGGGTAGCAAATAAGAATAAAAGAAAAAGCCAAGTCAGAATATATGTGTTTATAAACAAATATATGAAGCCTAAAAATAAAATATGGTTAGAATGCTGACACTGTGGACTCTTTGGAACTATTTTAAATATCTTCATTCCTCCACAATAGATATTGAACAGCGGAATGCTTTATATATAGTAATTACCCAGTAAAATTAATTTGAATAAATTATAGCAAGTAAAAATCTTAACATAATTTCAATCTCATAGAGTGAGAAAACCTGTTGATGGAGAATATTGTAATGTCAGTTCAAAAACTGTAAGCAAAATATACAAAGGAGCAAGAAACAGAGTGCGTATTGTGTACTCTGGGGACAGGATAAACAATTATGGCCTAAAAATCTTGCTAGGTGAGAGAAGCACACTGAAATATCTACGGGAGCAAATTCCATTCTTAATAAATTAAAGAGAAGTAAGCTGTAAACTGTCTGGTAAAGGGAATGAGACCAAACCATAAAATATAACTGATAAATAATACAGACTTTAGTATTGGGTCAGATAACAGCAATGGAGAATTTTGATAATTTTACTGCAAACTAGAAGAATACCTCATGGAGAGGAGTTTCTGATAAGCCATGACATCTTCTTAAAATTACAAGTGGGAAGAACTACAAGAAAGAAAAAATAGTCTAAGTTTGGGCCTTGAAGCAAAATCATGAGATTATTCAAACAAGTCTAATACATTGGGAAGATTTTTAGGATATATGTAAAAGATGTATTGCACCTCACTTTAAGGGACTGTGATCTTGGCTTCAAGCCAGCAGTGAAGCTATTAGAAGCTGCTTTTTCACATTCTAATGATAATAAGATAAATGTACAAAGTATGTACATCTTTTGCACTTCACACAAGAAGATTTGCTAAACTGAGTAGGCTTGGAGAAAACAAAGCCAAACCTTCTGGGGTTAGGACTGTGACATATGAATTCTGGAGAAATGCAATTTAAATCATAACAAATGGCGATTAAACTCAACATTCTTTGAGCAGAGCATCTACAATAAGCTGGAACTGGGTAAACAGTTTAACATTTAGTTTCTCATACAATTCTCACAATAATCATGTATGGTAGCTATTGATAACTCTATTTTATAGGTTAAAAAAAACAAGCAAAGAAAGGTTAAGCAGTATACCCAATATCATAAGTCCAATGCAGTAATTTTCATCCTTTTTCATCTCCTAGCACACATAAACTAGTTATAAAAATTCTGTGGCACACCAAAAATATATTTTTTGTCAATCTGACAAAAAATAGGTATAATTTTGATTCATTCACACTAGACAGCTATTGTTGTGTTGGCTGTTGTCTTTTTGTTTTAATTTGATAAACTAAGGGAAGAGAGCTCAGTGGCCCTAAGTAGTCAAGTACTGCGTGTTTTAAAAATTCTTGCAGCACACTTGTTGAAAATCACCTATCTAGTGGGTTGTGAAGTAGGAATTTGGGTTCACATAATCCCAAAGCTCTTTCCTCATACTGCTAGTTTTCTTTGGAGAAGTCAAAGAAATCCTATTATTTAGTTATTTGCTATTAGAAAAGGGGACTACTACAAAATTTAAATATTAGGATAACACATAATTTTAAAAAGGGAAAAGAGCTGCTAAGGAGTTTGGATACTAGAACTAAAAAGGAATTTTAGAGATGGGGAGTGAGTACCAGAAGCAGAGAACTTTCGCGGTGGCGAGCTAATAGACGGTTCTTATCTCACAAGAAATCTGAACATACTTTAAAATATATTAAGAGTCCCAGGGAGTAGCCCACTAATACATAATAAATCAGTTCCTCAATACCTAATTGGATGTAGCAAGGCAGTACTAAATTGCTCAGAGAGGTTGTAGTGTCAGAGAATATCAAAATATCTGGAAGGAGAATTTGGGTTGAGGGAGGGTGATGACTCAAGGCTTACTTTAACTCCAGGATGGCTACTATTAGCAGGTGTGGAGACATTTCCAATCTCCAAGTCTTGGACTGAGCTAGCTAATTTATCATTTACTCCTGACTCCTCCA